>VKOC01000004.1:1975372-2028430 GCA_009364415.1 Spea multiplicata | reverse complement strand
GTGAAATATACTGCAGACGGAGGGTTTAATATACTGCAGACTGAGGGTGTAATATACTGCAGAGGGAGGGCGTAATATACTGCAGTATGAGGCCAGTCGTGTAATATATAGTAGGGGAGAGCAGGCAGGGTGCAGAAGAAGAGTCCCCAACATAAAGCTTTTTGTGGCCCCAGAAAATCAGGCAGGTACATCACTGCCTTCTGCATTGCTTCAGTTAAGGGGGGGCACGGGGTCGTGGTGACTCCCCCCCCCACAATAAACTGCTATATTTACAAATTAACATTCAAGCATCAGTTTCCAGACCGCTGAAGAGTGTGGGGGGGGAATAAAATATGAGGAAATATTACTTTCCCCCCGAAACAAGGGGGGACAAGCAGCCACCCGCAGTGGTTTAAAAGGCTTTAGGCCGGTGCGTAAATCTCAGCCGTATAACAAAGCCGAGGATCACGCGGCATTTGGGGAATTAAAAGAGAGAATCCTGAAATCAGACGCCCTGCCCTCGATGACCTGCAGCTTCTGAACTGAAGGGGGCAGATGGTCCGTGATATGCTTAGAAGTTCTCCAGGTGTTGAGAAAAGAAAGGAATGGGAATTACGAATCTCCATGTTTAAGATATATAGGAAGCCCTTCAGATGCCACCATGAAGGTTCCACCAGCGACCATAATCCACAGGTCCTCAATGAACCTTACTTCTTCTCACTCGATCAACGAAGGTTCTAGAAATGAAGGGGTCAGCTCTGTGTGACACTAAGAGACCCCTGAGACTGCAGCCAAATTACCGAGACGTGCTAAGAACGGCCCATGGAACAATGAATGAATGAATGAATGAATGACTATTCTAAATCTACCCTGAAGATGACTGACAGCCGCCCCACAGGCAGAGGCAACTTGGAACCCCATGCCTGGAATTTCTGCCAGGCAATTTAAAAATGTCAAAGAGCCATTGGGGTATTTGCATTGACGGTGGAATGAAAAGGGCGCGTACAAAAGCGAAAGAACTACCCCACGGCCCCGAGAGACAATAACACCCGCAGACGCCCATGCTGACAATGGATACAATGTTGCGCAACCAGTAAAGTTACTGAAATCGAGATTTATCTCACAAGTATCAAAATCACGCAAATAAACAGTGAATACGACCCCTTTAGTCCTCCTCATTCTGCCTTCTCTTCAGATTTCACTCAGGTGACAGCAGCTTTTCTGCAGACCAACTCCGATCATGCTCAGCCAACAGGCGCATCCTGGAGTAACAGCAAGAGGCTTGTGTCTGAATCAAATATCCCCCACTTAGTCTGTCTTTAATCCGTAACAAATTGGGACAAAGAGGTGGTGCTTTGTTTTTATTGTTTTTAGTCAATATATAAGTATATAGAAAGTACATATTTTTGCAGTTATCTTATGTGAGCCATGGGAGCAGTTATCTTAACGTCCGTTTCTCAAGATCTATAGGATTATTCCTCCCCATTTAGTAAACTCTCCCCTGTTGTTAAGGTGCTCATTATTCATTCACACAGTTTTCATTCTCTACCATACCGGAGACCATCTGGTCATGGATCATGGAGAAACTTGGCCAGGGGCCATCTGAGAACGACTGGTTCAGTAGTTGCGAGTCATCATTGCTCAGAGGCCATGGTTTGTCATGACAAATTTGAGCAAGTATGCAGTCACAGAGGTCTCTTTCTAGATCACCAACCGGTTCCCCTTACTCTATGCAGCAGGGGCCTGGGGGGCATGTAAAGTCAAGTTACCACCATTGTCCCCTTGCCCCCCCCAACATACACACTTATGTCGACACAGTTACACAAACTTACACACTCTTCCTAACACACATACACATGCTTAGACATACTTACACTAACATACACATAGTCATTAACACACACTTACAAAATTCATGCTAACACATTCCCCCTCTCACACAACTTACACTTACACATTCATGCTAACACGCAAACACTTACACACTCTTACACACTCTTACACATCCATGCTAACAGTACAAACACTTACACATACACATCCATGCTAACACACAGGAGAAGGGTGAATAATGCAGAGAAACATGCAGTTATATTGAAATACTGTATTATAACCCCCCCTAAAACAATATTACCTCCCCCCATTGTTTTTATCTGGTTATTGTCCTTAGTTCACTCTGAACCCACGTTATTCATGACTTCTGGAAGTGTTTCTAGCCATATTGTGTTGCTGTTTGGGGCGGCCTCACTGATATGATTTGTGGTTTTCCAAATTCAGTTTTTGGAAAAGAGCCACACGAGGCTTCTATCCAAATAAAATCATTTCTATGACCTCAGAACCTTGAATCGATGCTAGATCCCAGTACCCCCGATACACAGTATCTCGTAACACATTCTCTGTTTACATCTCGTTGTTTGTGTTCTTTTGATCCGTACTAAGATTTCTAATGAATATTTATGATTCATAGCGCGGTGTCTCTGCCTGCTGCTGGTTACAGATATAATCACCAAAAATTATTCTTTATCAGATCAAAGACCAACAAAACCTGTATTTTTTATTGATTCTGTTTCTCTATTTTTTTATTCCCACCAATTTATTACCATTTTTAAACTAGACAGATAAGGAACTCATCTTTCCGGTTTTATGGTTCTGGAACGGAGTGGTTTTCAGATTGTCGTTGAACCGAGTGTTTGAGACGGAACCAAAAAAAAAAAAAAAAACAATGTATGTGGGATGGACGCATTGCTTCAATCAATCGAGAATAATATAATATATTAATATATAATATATATCAATATATGATTAGAAAAATTATTCAGATACTTAATATATATTTATATATACAGTATATATGTACAAAGTATTAAATACTAAGTACTAAGTATTATGTACCGTAGAGGGTGAAGCCAGAAGGGGAACATTGGAAGTGGATTTTGGGTTTAATTCTGGGTTCTGTTCACTTTTTATAGTTAGACACTCCAGCACTTTAATTTCATTGATAGCTGAGTGGTCACTTTACATCTCCTCATCCCTTGTAAATGCAAAGGGGGTTGTGTGTGTGTGGGGGAGTCCGCAAATTCCCTTTGTATGCATTTGCCCCTCTCCCAACACCCCAGCTTTGCCAGGTAGAAGATGCATTCAGCCAAACATCTCCTGACATGTGATATACCTACCCTCCTGTCAGCTCCAGAGGGGGCTAATGAGACCCCCTGAGCACAGAAAGCTCCCCCATTTATATTAATTGGAGCGCTTCCCTACTTGAAGCAGCCAATCAGTGGCCGGAATCGTCATACCCAGATGGAAGTCGAGAGCTGCAGCCAATGGGTTTGTTTAAAAACTTTTTTTTAAGAACGCATATTACTCAGAAAGTACTTTTATTTATTTTTTTATTTATTGTTCTTTATAAAAACTTGAATCCGTTCCAAAGGAAAGGTATTTGTTCTCGGGATCCTGTTCCCATCTGAATGCCGCCCTAACCAAAACGATGTGTCTGTCAGACCTTAGCTCTCATCGTGTTACCGGTTGAAGGGAGCCCAGCTGCTCACGCAAGGTCCAAAACCATCGGATCTTTTTATTCCCGTCCCCGGAGAAAAGAAAAATGATTAAAAGGAGACCGTAACTCCGCTTTTGGTTTATCCATAATATTATACAAATAAAAGCGTGATTTGCATTGAAAAGAAACAACGTTACTTTCTAGTTGCGCCAAGGACAACATCGGGAAGAGCCAGACTGTCTTCTTCTGATACGATACTATCATGTTCCATTGTTGCAATTCAGGATGAGGAGGACTCAATGTGACCTCTGTACGATCCGGCAACTCCAGAACTTTTACATAAAGCCCCCTATGACATCATCAGGAGATGACCTTGGCTTCATATACGCTGCGTCAATAAAAGCTTCCAACTTCAACCTCTGATCTCGAAGTTCTCTACCAACGCATTAGTCTATCACAAATTTATTCCAACCAAGTTTCTGAATATAATGTTTTTCCCTCAAAAAACTGCCCATAATGCACTTCCATTTCTTACAGTTTTTAATTAGACTAATCCTTTTGGTTTAGTACTGGCAGCTTCTCAAATAGTTGGGATATGATGTAAAAAAAAACTGAAATTGAAGCTGAATTCCCAATTTATAACATTTTTGGAATTCTACCAATGCGGCCAGGAATCCGTGACACGCGGTGTATGTAAGGGTTAAATGTGCAGAACCACCATATAGTATATAATTAAGGCCACGGAGGCTTTACATGATCCCTTAAACACGTTAATACGCAAAGAAAAAATAGCCTAGGCTAGAAACAAAGTCAACATAAAAACTTCATTAAGATATACGGTATATATTTTATTTTAATGTAAAAGTTCCATGCTGAGCTTGGAAGAAAAATACAGTTAAGAAAAAAAAAAAAGAAATCTATTTGTCATGGTTTAGGAAAGTTGATATTTTGGTCCTGGAACAGTCTCCCTACACAAATGCTTGTTAGTTTAATGACATCATTCTAGAATGACACGGGCTCTGTTTCTTGTCTTGGTTTGGTTATCTGGAGGCTGTAGAGGTGTCCAGGGTGGTCATAGGCAGACCCGGCCCCACCATACAGAAGAGGTGTCCAGGGTGGCCATTGGCAGACCCGGCCCCACCATACGAAAGAGGTGTCCAGGGTGGTCATAGGCAGACCCGGCCCCACCATACAGAAGAGGTGTCCAGGGTGGTCATAGGCAGACCCAGCCCCACCATACAGAAGAGGTGTCCAGGGTGGTCATAGGCAGACCCAGCCCCACCATACAGAAGAGGTGTCCAGGGTGGTCATAGGCAGACCCGGCCCCAACCATACAGAAGAGGTGTCCAGGGTGGTCATAGGCAGACCCGGCCCCACCATACAGACCAGTTAGCCAGCGACCCTGGGATATCGAACTGGTAGGAAGGGTTCTATACCAAGTTCTCTCCTAGGTGAGCAAGCAGGTATCTACAGAAGGGGCCACCACAGGCTTAATTCACCCAGGGTACTAGAAAGCCAAGAACCGGCCCTGGGCAGAGAAGTTATTTACCCAAATTAAGAAAGAACAACGTTCCAACTTACATACATAGCTTCGTGAAAAAACAGAGCTTTTAATCTACATGAATATGCGCATGTATTAGATTAGAACCGATTCGGGTGCAACGTTTGAAAACTGTTCTAGTCAACAAATGAACCAATGGAATGGTCCGGTCGGCGGTCAAATTCTATCTGCTGCTATGGCAATAAGACTGGTTTTCATTGTCACTTTTATACATAACAGTTTTATCTAGATATACGCTATAGTCTGAGGCATTTGGGTCTTACTGTGGGTCAATAAACTATGATCTAATAAAGTTGCAAACTTTGGTCTATAGAGACACCTAGAACCTTAACTTCGCATATTGGGCGCCGTTCTATGGAGTGGATAGAGAGTACGTTTAATATTTCTTTCTTTCCACCTTTCCCTTTTAATATTATTATTTACATGGAGACGCTGCGCTTTATGGATGAGAAGGCACAAGACCCAGGAAGGCTGCTTGTACCTAGAAGAAGGCCGTTCCGTGTACATATCCTTTAATGATTTACATTGTATTCATTGAAAGAAGCCGCAGAGTCAAAGGCCGGCTCTTTGATTTTCCAAGCACGCAATTAAAGAGATAAAATCTAAGGTAAAATAATTACTAGGGAATTATAACTCTCCCTAACGCTGGTTGCATGTGGCTGGATGGGAATTTGACCATAAAGCTGAGGTTGGACTACAACGTCTATGACAATTAAAGATCTTAGTCCAGTGAAAGGGGAGTAGATCGATGGAACAGCCTCCCAGCAGAAGTGGTAGGGGCTAATACAGTGAGGACATTTAAAGATGCATGGGATAGACCTATGGCTCTTGAACCTAAGATGAGTCCAAGGACTGATTAAGGCTTAAGTTTTTACAGCAGGGGCTGAAAGGGGGTTATCTGCTTGCAAATTCTAGGGTTACCCGGTCTAGGTTTAGAGCTCTATTCCAGTATACGGGCAGCAGTTTGGTCAGGAACATCTTCATAACCAACCGTGCTCAGCCGCAAGCCCTGGGCGCCCTACGATGATACTCTAGAAAAGGAAATGAAAAGGTACGAAAACCCCCAAAAAACAGGAAATCAGTTAATCTAAGAAAATGTGAAAAGCATCTTACGGGGGGGGGGGCTGGAGGGGTAACCAACACCATGATGTAGAATTCTTTGGAAGCCCTCGAGTTATATTCTAGAGTGAGAGAGAACGTTCAAATCTTACTCAGCATTCCCAGGGCCGCCCCTGGGTAAAATCCGCCACCTTGTTTTACGGATTCGGCAGGTTTTTAGATGTTTAACGCGCTGCGGAGAATGAGTAATTTGTTGCTGATGGATGTTTACAGTAAGCACAATCAGTCCATTCAGTGCCGGCCATGTCCTCTGGGCCTGACCCCACCGGCCCCCCGCATCCATCGCCGCGCTCCGTGAAAATAAACAGCACGCCTGAGCGTAACGAAGGGAAAGAAACTCTTAACAAAGGGGTCCGTTACATGACAGCAGAAGCCGAGAGAGGGGAAAAAGAGCAGAAAAACCCATGTTTTTCACCCAGACGTCAAGTTGTGGTTGTAACGTTGCAGCAGGGGTTAAAACTCACTCCAGAACAGCAGTTTTCTGGGATTTACAGAGGCAGAATTTGTTTAAATGTGACAAATTCTGTAACCATTTTCATCCTGGAACGAGATGCACTTTTGAGTGTTATGGCATAGCTGACAACTGTCCTGAATTTGCAGAAACAGTTTTGATAACCGGGGTTATATCTCAGGCTGTCCTGAGCGTCATGTGACTTTACGCTTCTGTCCCTGTATCGTTTGTGCAATGATACAGAATGTTGGTAAATACACGGAATGTTGGTAAATAATACGGAATGTTGGTAAACAATAACGGTTTTGTAGAATGTTGTGAGAGATCGCCTGTACTGGCCGGTAAGACGGACGCTGTGAATATAATTTTACCTTCCCCTCTAGCTGGGATGTTTTCTCTCCGTTTCTAATACTACATGAGCCTTGGTGATCTAGAACATGCGCAACCGCCTCGCAGTTATCAACAGACTTCTCACTCTTTTATAAACTCTTCTATCACCTAAGTGATCTTTGCTTCTTATCCAACCAAGTAAAAGGACACCCACATAACCTGTTACATATAAATACATCTAAACAGATTCATGTTGCAGGCGTGAATTTATATGAATATAACAAGTAGCTTCAAAAGGAATATATCATTATTACACAGAGGATGAGCCACAAAAGTCGTAGCTCCTTGCATCAACTACTCTGAAGGACGTTTAATTATTCGGTTAGAGAGACGTTCCATGCCATGTACGTTAACCACGCAGAAGACAAAGCCAGCCATCCTAGTTACAAAGTGCCATTTTGGTCAAAAATTCAAAGCTACCGCTATAAATATTAGGCTTTTTGCACATATTATTTTTGACTGATATGACTACATTTTCATGCATAAGTCATCCTTCTGATTTTGCCATCTTCCGACTTCAGAATCCCACATGTATGGAAGAAGCTCCCCCATTGGAGCTGTAGGGGAACCGATGGAAAGCACGAGGTCAACGCAGCCCTACCAAGCAGGACTCCCTGCCATCTCCGGAACATTGTATTTCGACATAATGACGATCGAGGCGGATTATTCCAACCATGGAGTTTACCTACCGGGGTTTTGTTTGCACACAGGATGTTTGCCCAAGGTCACGATTCAGGAGAACCTTAATGCAGAACGCTGTGACCAATGTCTTTATTGCTCTGAACATATGGTGGAACCCATCAGTTGCCTCATTCCTGTGAAAGCCATAAACCGTTTCAGGGCTTGTAAAACGTCATTGGGACCCCCTAACAAACAAGGCTGACCCTCGATAATCTCGCTTACTGACTAAACATGGATATTTGGCTATGAAGGCGCTTGGAGACTGCTCCACTTGTTCCTAATTAAGGCTGATCTGACGCAAGTGAGAACTTAACTCTGGAGATCAACTAAGGGGAACTCGTTCCTTCAGAGCTAGGGGGTGGTTTAATGTGCCCCCTTGGGTCAGTGACTTGGGCTTCTTGATATGCTCACTTGTCCAACCTCGTATACCAAACGCAGTAACAATGTTACAGAACAGGGCTTAATGGGAATAAGAAGAGAATCTGGATTGTATAGCGAGTGACAGATCATATATCACGAAATCCAAAGTGCCAGCTCAAGTCCGTGCACGATAATCAAATCTGCCCCACTCGGGGCATTTTCCATCTGTGACCTTCTAGCTTCACTGATTTCTTGGCTCTCGAAAATTCATCTGGATTTTATAACTTAGAAATATGGTTCGTTTTCTTACTTACGGTCCATTAAAACGCACCAAATGTTTGACGGAAGGTTTACTCAAACTTGTCAAAGTGGAGAGACAGAGGAAGTTTAACCCTGCGGAGAAAGCTGGGGGGGGGGGGGATGCCCCACGGGTCCCACTTAATGGCAACTGGAATGAAACTTTTACGATCATAAATTAAACAGTGGGAGCCAAAACATGCCCAACAAATGCGATTATACAAATTATAATAATAATAATCTATCCGGGGAAGCAAACACCGTAAAGCTATTAAATCCAGACCCCAAAAAAGCTAAACTGTAGACGTCTCTGTACATTATAATCTACAGCGGTCTACGTAGAAGAACACCGGTTATTCACCGACGGAAGCATCGCATGGCATTGAATTGGCCGTGAGATTAAAAAACAATGGACACCAGCCTTTGAATATGCGTAATTTTGATATTTTTTTTAGTTTATCTCTAACCTGATTTTAAATTTAACAGTTCTGGCCAAAACCTAAAGCTCCCCTTTCTCTGCCATTAAACGGCTTCAAAAAGAGAATTCAGGGCTGTCTCCGAGTTCAGATAAACCGTCTACGCAGAGAATAACCTGGCGCTGGTGAGTAGACTTGTAGCAAAGCCCATTACGAAAGCAATATCTTAATAAGACATTATGGTAGACAAGTTAATTTGTTGATTTTTAAATATTAATAATGATTAATAATTAATAATATTTGTTTTAAAAAATGGTAGAAAGTATGGTGGGAAAAAAAATTAAAAAAGCTTTGAGACAGCATATCCTCCTCCTGGTTACCACCGCAAGCTCCATGCTCCATGATGGCGGGTAAGGAGACAATCCCCTTATTACAAATTCTTATAGAGTTGATAACAATGTAAATTTGGAACCTTCAGAGATCCTGGAAATCTGAGCATTTTCCACTTTCTAAGAGCAGACTCCAGGCAGCAGGGAACCTGCCAGCTCTGACTCAAATTTCTCTTAAAATAATAAATGTAGAATTTGGCAAAGGTTCATCGAAGGTGCAGCTCGTTGGCAGCTGGAGAGCCGCCAGGCGCTTCGCCAGGTATAAGAAGATGCGCGCCCCTTTAACGCTTTCCATTCGCTTTCACCGTCTTTTTTGTGCCTCATTCCTAAAATAAGGCAGCTCTTCCTCCTTCAGCGAAATCCGGTGACACTGAGGGATTGCGGGAACAGGTGAGGGAGAGCGAGTCTGTCAACGGCTGGTGGTGGCCATGGAGGAATTTGACCCTACCCTGAATCGAATCACCGAAGATGAATCAGACCCCAAGCCGCTGGGTATGTGGGAGGTCATGTCCTGCTTCTCTTCCCCAAATACACCCGTCACGGAATGTCGATGGCATTTAATCATCTCTGCGTCGCGCTAACATGTAAGTTGATCAAACCCTTTGGTGATAAGACCACCTTTGCACCAGAATTACCAATCATAAATAACCCCAAAGACCCAAAACGCTCTAAAAAAATTAATTGGTAAGTTGGGCGTAAAGGGGAATCGTGGAGTAGGGAAAGCCTCGGAGCTTAGTCATATGTGTGTAGGGCGTGGGAGAAGTCACGGGTATCATGAAGACCCCTATCTTTGTTTAGCTCCAGTGGCCTTTCCAAGAATTGCCCCTCTAGGTAAATGCCTAGTCTGCTTTTTCTTCCCACGCGTAATGGCGGTGGTTCCAGATTCCACGCAGATACATTTTGTGTTTCCTTCACTGTTTTAGAATCTTGTTCTCCGTAACACGAGACGATGGTATTTAGCCGGCGGCCAATGAGGAATATCTGATACCTCGTAGACACCCCAACCCAAACAAATAATTCAGACTCGCTTCTCTTAACCCATAGCCAGGACTCGCCAAGTGAATAATCAGCAGCAGGTTTATTTATGACTTCAATTCAATTTGTGCTTTAAAACTTACGGGGTAAAAAAATCCAACCTTAAGGTTTATATAGATTGACCAGGAGAATGTAGGTGGTGAGGGAGCCAAGCTGAAATGAACCAAAGATCATAGGACTACGCGGCTCCAGAAGATGCGAAAAATGTCGCTGTTTCATTTTAGGTTCTGAACAGGTTCCGGTGGTGTTCAGGTGATTTTGGACTTAAGTCTTCTGGGGCTGACGTTGGAAGCAGAAGAAGCCACTGAATAAGACACAATGTTCTCCGCTCTGCTCAATCCATCAGACTCTGTCTGAAGCAACAAGCGATCCATTGAGCCAAATCAGAATGCTCTGTATCAGCGCTGGAACATTTCCTTCTTCTCCAACAAACGCATAATGATTTGGCCGGCACATGCGGGGCTGGGGGGGGGGACGCTGAGTTTTATTGTGTGGGTCTGTGAGAAAATGGACTTTTTCTTTTGCCAGGCAAAGAAGACGACAGACGCTAAGCCGATGCGAACAATGGTCTCGGGGAAAGCGGGGAAAATCTCCGATTCAGCCTCGTTAGTAAAGGCTGCTTAATTATTCAGGTGCTTTCTTGAAGCAGGGACAGTCTGCGCTATGGACGGTTTTCTAATCAGGATAAATCCCAGCTCTAGCTATAGGGGAAAAGCACTCTTTAACCGTTTGAGACTCGACGGATTGACCCAAAGCAGGTGGTACTGGCGACGATGAAGGCTGCCAAAAATACCCCATGTGTCTACTAGACAACTAACGCCAGCCTAACGTCTGCCCATGTGCTCGCAATGTCTGGAAAGGAGAAACCCTCAAGGGCACCTGAAAACCCCATGGTTTTCAATAGTCCAGCTAGGACTTGACACCAGCCAGGTAGTCATGAGATATCCCACCAACCAGGTAGTCATGGCTCCAAAGATTTATTGATATGATTATTTTGTGGAATATTTAATTTAGATTCTTCATTTTGCTGCCTTCTGTCTGGCTCTGAAATGATTAACGGCGGACATGCAGTCCATGTCTAATTTGATGACATGGTCCTTGGGTTCATCCAACGCTTTAATCTGTTTTGAAGCCATAAGGATAGCACAGATCAGGTGCTTCAAAGGGTTCAGAAGCCAAGTGCTATCATTCTGGAGATTGTCACCCCCATAAGTGCAATTATGTCAAAGGGTCGAGAGCAAAGAGACCATGGGAAGCGAACAACATCCTCTGCCTGATGGGATTCTCAGCTTTTTTACAAGAGGTCCAGGATTTTAACAAGTTGGCTTGAAAGAAGGAAATAAGATCTGGCACTAAAACTCGCGCATGAATTTTTGAAAATGAAAATAACAGACAGGTTAGTCCATTACTCCTGGACCCGAGTCAAGAAAGACTGAACAAACACTGAAAACAGAACCCTCGGGAACAGACCTCTCGTGGCTCTCGCTAGAGCGTGGGGGGGCACACCGGCTGGCTTTACGTCTTCCGCCGTTTGGCAATAGGCAAAGCCATATAGTCTTCATGATAAATTTAATCAATATTATAATACAAACCAAATAGGCCAGAAAAAGATTTAATTTCGCCATAAAGCTATTATTAATTACAATATATCAGCGTCTAAACGGACATTCTCAGCCACTAGTTTTTTAGGCATAAAAAGTAATGATTAAGCCCTAAAATAATATTCAAAATAATTACTAAATCTAAATCACACAAATAAAAAAAATGTATTATATATATATATATATATACAAAAATAATCGATAGAATAAAGTAAATTATTATAAAAAGGAAATAAATATATTTAAAAAAAAAAAAAAAATCAAATAATAGCTGGCTAAAATCCTATTTTTTAAAAAGGGGTGTACTAGATTTTTAGGGTCTGCCTGACCCAAATGGCGGATTTTATTGAACACAAGTCGGGTATCAATATACATTATTATTATTATTATTATTATTATTATTATACATGGGCTCTACTTAACCCTAAGCAACCGCACATTCATTAGTAGGATCACCGATACTCATACTTGGGGGCTTACCCCTAGTCCTTTAAATATTAACCCCTTGCTGGCCGATTACGAAGACTCTATTTTGGTGACTTGTTAATTGTGGCAACCAAAAGGTTTTAATAGCGGTCGTTATGAACTCAATGACTTGCCAAGAGGTAAAAGATATTCTGAATGAAGTCACCTCTATTCAAGCAGGGATTTCAGCTGTGATATAGCAGTGACAAAAGCACCAATGGGACGCTCGGATATTAAATCATGTCATTTCTGATTGATCAAGATAATTACTCTCTATAAATAACTCCTATTTTTTATTTATAGCCAAATACCTCCAATTCTCCAAGCAATTCCCTGGAATTTTTACTACGCGACCATTAAACGAGATCCGTTTCTCTGCACAGATAAATTAGACGGAACGTTGGGCAAAAATATTAAGGACAATAGCGATCTTGTTCAACGTAACCAACTCGGTTTATTATTGGGAAAATAATGATGGATGTCAGTGTTGACCTTTCCTAATAAAGAAAATAATCCAAGTTTTGTTACCCGGTTTGGAACGAGTCGGGTGGGGGGGGTGAGGGGCATCAGAATTTAGACTCAAGACTTACAGGGCTTTTACTTACTGACATTCAATTATGAAGAGCAAAGCAGAAGTTAAAAAAAAAAAGTGATCTCTTTTTATCTAAACTGACCTAATGAAGCGTTTGTATGGGGGGGGGGGTGTTCAATCACCAGCCGGGAGCTGTCACTGCCATGTCCCGAAGCAAAGAGTTAAGTTAATGGGAGCCCAACAATATTACGAGGGTCTCGCCGGCTGGAATGGATGGTTATTTGCTCGATGCCTTCATACAAAGCGCTGCCGACCGGCATAACTCCCGACACATGAGCTTTTATAATCTAATTGAATAAAATGTGCATCTAGACCTGGAGCTGTCTACATGAGAGCGAGAGCATGAAATGGCCATTATTAATGAATTCATTAATTTATAGAGTGTCAGCAGATTCTGCAGAGCTAATAAAATTGGGGGGGGGGGCTTTGAAAATGAAGAATAACATTAAAAATGATGGGACATAATTTGACAAAAGGTTAACACATGATAAGACGTACTGGCACAGAAGGAGAAGAGGGAAACTTGCTCTTGTGAGCCTTTACAATCTATTAGGAGGTTGATAGTGTTGAGATGATATTATATATATATATATGGAAACTGAATGATATATCTCGGTATATACACACTATATAATATATATATATATATATATATATATATATATATATATATACACACGCTATAGTATATATATATATATATATATATATATATATATATATATATATATGGTATGATACAAGTCCAGAGGCATGAGTAATGCCTCCATGCCCAATGCATGCATAGATTATTTATTTATTATTATTATTATTATTATTATTTATATATTATTTACCCCACAGACTCCTGGCAGCTCATGCTTACAGTGGCCGGACCCCTGTGACCTCTGAAATAAAGCAGGGGTCTCACTCGGTTTACTAGCTAAACGGTTCCAAAAATGAGACAGCTGTAGCTGCGATAGCAGGGGAAGACCCCACAGCTTGTCTGCTTTCATCCAAAACAAGAACCCCCCCCCCCGCAGGACACTGGAAAAATAAATAAATAAAAAATAAATGCTTTTCTGCTGATTTAAATATCGTGTCTTTCCATCGGCTTTTGTGCAAATGTGTTTCGTTTGGTGACAGGGTCTTAAAATCCAGAAACGAAAGTAATATTTTCTCTAAAACTGTGTAGGAAGCCGCGTTCTGTTACTTAAACAAAGTTATAATAAAACTTCCCAAAGGGACACATTAAATACGATACAAAAAGCCCAGAAGAGTTTTTAGTGAAAGAAAATGTAAGGATTTATTTTCTTAATCATTTTTTTAATGGCCTCTCAAAAACCTGAATAGCAAAATTGTAAATAAAACAGAATACAAGCATTCTAAAAAAGAACCCAAAATGCAATCACTAAAATAAACACATAGCTATATGGATATATATTCCACATCCCATATCAAATGAACACCAAAAAAATTGATAAGTGGAATTAAAAAGGGTATATATATATAGCTCAGCTTCCAGAAAACTATATTTCAATAACAACACTAATAATAATAATAATTATTATTATTCTATAAAACAATACATAATCATAATAAAAATAGTAACAATAATAATACTACAAAACTATAAATAATAATAATATAAAACAATAAATAATAATAACAATAATAATATCAATAATAATACTGCAAAACTATAAATAATAATAATAATGACAACATAAGGTGTAGAAATAACAATGTGCAAACTAAAGCTAGAGGTGGACCTGTCCCCCAACAATCAGCCGTAGGTTGACATATGCTAATCTCCGTAGTGGACGTTACAAACTCTTACCAAGAATTTGGGTGAGCTAAAGGACATTTCATTAATTTATTGGGGATATTCATAAATAGCAATTTTATGGCGCCTAATACATATATGTTACTGAAACGTATTTGTAAACATGACGACATGGGTTTATTTAATGTATATCATTGTAAAAAGTAGAATGCCGGGAAAGTCACGTCCCGTTGCATATGTGCCAGGATTATACCCCCATCTATTTGGAGAATTCATTGGCTGCTTGATGAATAGTCCATTGGCAGATGCCGCAGGCGGTGGGGCAGTTGGGGCAGTGGAGGGTGTCGCGGTTGGGCAGTTGGGGCTCATGTGGGTTGACCTCAGCAAAGTACAGAATCTAGAATTGTGACAGTTGGGTTCAAACCAAGAGATTGGGAACATGGCAGCAAGAATTTGGGCTAAGAGCCCAGACCGAAGGCGGCCTCGGCAAACTTACCATCAAGGGAAGAGCCTCCCCGCACAATACACAATGCCCTCTGTTCATTCATCTTAAGCAGTTGTTTTGCTGAAACGGGCGAGAACGCGAGGAATTTGTTTAAACACCACTTTTTGTGGCAAATAACAATCCCGGGGGACATTTGGCACGGAGCGAGTGTCGGTGATGGGTGTAATTATTTTATGATTAAAGAAACATAAACAGGCTAAGGGAACTTTTTATATGCAAGATCATTTTCTTTTCTTTTTCTTGCATTCGGGGCAGCTTAATTAATCCTCGGCAGTTTTACTACTAGATATATGATGCTAGAGGATCGGCATACCTGCCAACTGTCCCTGATACCACCATGTTGTCATTTATTGAGACTCGAGTTCTGCTGCGACATCTCCAAAGGTCCCACTTTGTTCGGATCTCAGTACAAGTTATTATTATTAATATTAATGATGCGTCTTACTATGCAAATATAGAAAAAAAACCTGGGGATGTAATTAGCATATGGCTTTAAAACAGTGTCACGCTAATTAGCATGCCAGGGCTGTATTATCATTAATGATGAATAGCGGCCTCACTTTTGGATCATTTCCAAGTTCTGATAAAGGAATTCATTATTTGTAAGGGAAGAACCTTATCGATGATGGATTTTATTTGCCAGTATAGTAATTATTCCATGAATAATGTCCGCACAAAGCGTAGGGTAATGCCTTTAGCAGATACTGGGTGGAAATACTTTCTTGCGAATCAGATCTGCCTGTTTAAACTGAAACATATGGCCCTGGTTACTCAGGAAGATACCCCCCGCAGGGTAGGTGTTTGGGGGGGGGGGTAGGTCCGCTGTAATTAGGCTTCGAGGACTCAGATGGCAGCCTTTCTTTCTTGTTTTTCTTTTGTAAAACCTCCTGGATCTGACATTGAAGCCAAATGAACAAGGCATGGGACACCTGCTCATGGGTAGAATTGGCCAGCGTCCAGCCTGGATTTCCAGCCATCGCTTGTCTATCGTGGTAAAGATACAAACTTGCCATCATTTAACATGGAGGTTCCATAAGAGAAGCATTAATGGGCAACACCAGGGCAAAAAGAGGCTTTGTGCAAGTTGGCTTAAAAATACCTTTCCTGTTCTATACAGGGCCGGACAGGGCCCGTAATTAGGTGGCCCTGGCACTTTAAGGCCAGTGGCCACCTGATGATGCCAGTGCAGCTGGCGGCTATATATATATATATATATATGCCATTTTTCACACGTAGCGGCCGGGCATCTCTAGCCTCTGAACACCACAGCAGCACCGGATCTGCCACTGGGGCAGCAAAACTGTGTGTGGCGCTGTTGGCTGGCGTCCCACTTGGCAATATTCCCAGCATGCCCGATGGCCAGTCCGGGCCTGGCTATATATATATACATATATGTGATGTATACCAAATCTGTTCTGCTTGCTCATTAACTATGCATGAGACCTGCATCTGCTCCCTCTGTTAAAACAAATGTTAAAACCTCATTTTACGGCTCTGCTTCTTTAGATGTTTTTAAGAGAGGTCAGCGAGTCCTCTGGAGGACCCCACGATAAACCACAATATTCCTACCCAGATAAGAATGGCTTTTCTTTACGGGGCGGAACAAGCAAACGGCTGACGTCTGCAGGGTAAATCTAATCACAGCTCTTATTACGCTAATCAGGAAGTTATTAAACTGGATTTTTAGAGTTTCCTCCTGTAATTTTCTTTGGATCATCTTCAATGGACTTATAATTCACCAGAGAATAGGGGACTCGTGGAAACAGAGACTAACGAGACTAACGTCCGTCCTTCTGTCGGAAAAAGGGTAGTGACATCATCCGTTATATGCCAAGTTTGGCTTGGATACATAGGAAATAATATATGTCTCACACCGGTGGGTAATAATCAATTAAATGAACATTTAAAGTTACTTAAATAATGATTCCCATTTTAGAAGATCAATGGCACTACTTTTTACGGAATCGGAGTTAATAAATGTAGTTATTTTCAGCCCATTTTTACTTTTTTCGACTTTTATGAGACTGTGGGTCTGAGTATAGAATGTTGGTCCAATCAAGTTCTGATAGAACACGATGTTTCCAGATTTGTATGTTATGTAAATAATTTTACTATGAAAACCTGGTGTTTTTGGGGGATGTAAAATAATACTTTTGCCTCAGCTGGAGTGAAGGAGGAAGAGGTGTGATGGCTCGTCATAAAGGGATCAGGAGCCACAACATCAGTAAATCATCGCTTTCCCAACTATGCAGGAGGGAGAGAAATAAGCACTTCCATGCTTCGCAGAGAGGGAATCGTTTCGGGTAGTGCTGATGGATCCATTGACAAGTAAATGAAACATGGGGGGGCCCTGAAGTGTTTGCTAAGCAAAACCAGAGTGGCGGAAATACATCACGTTCAGGACGGAGGACTTAATACTAAGATCTCTAAAAGAAACTCCAACCGCAGTGTCAACTTACACCCAAATCTGAAGGTCTCAGGGGGCGTCTGTTATCCGCTTGCAGGTCAAATATTATCGACAGACCCCTTGATAGTATAAACAGAATGAACAGATTGTCATAGACGTTTAGCTTTAATCATATTCCATATTAACTTTGCCAACCTGCATCTGGCAAGATGAGCCATCAGCTTCCCAAGACAAAGAACCGTAAGGGATACAACCTGATTAACGTCTTCCACCGATCATCTCCTCCACTATGTAGATCCCAAGAATAGCGTCTGAAAGACCTCTGATGGTCTCCAAAACTCATCGTTATATATTTTATTCTCCTTTTAAAAATTCATCCCTGTCTCGAGTTCTCCTGCTGTGTCCAAACTACGGAACTCCATACTTTATCAAACCATATTGTCCATCTACAGGTAGGAACTAAAAAAGAAATTGAAGGCAAACCTCAAGGAGACCCATTGGGCACCTCCTGATATACAACAAGGATTGGAGAAGATCCCTCTGCGGCGATCAGCTTCTCATTTTCCTATGTTTGGTTTATGAACTTTTTCCTGTAAATTCCTTGCACGACCCTAAATAATATGCTTATAAAATCACTGAAATGGTCATGATAATGGAAACCCGATTCCGTAGCGTTTTACATGAACTCCTCATCTACTAGGAAAGCAAATACCCACCGAGACCATTTGGGAAAAGCCACCACAACAAAAGGTGGATTCTCTCGGAGGTCATCGGATTGTTTCACTGCAAAAGTCTTTTGTTACACGAAAACCCCCGAGTCAATGCATTTCTGCGGAGGTCAGCGGCCTTTAATGTGTCAGCAGGACTAATTCTGCCTCTGCTGCTCACACCTTTTAACCCGTTCAGGTCTTTCAGTGGCTTAGCAGGTCGGACGCAGATAGTTTGGACTTGTCTATGAGAAATATCTGAGCGACCAGTCACCTGGGCAGAGTGCTTTGTGCAGAAGGGGAGTGAGCATTCAACATAGACTTTACCGGCAGATCGGCCCCATTCAGCCCGTTCTTCCTGCTCAGACCTCGGTCCTTGGTCTCGTCTTAGATTCAGGAGCCATATGCCTATCTCATGCATGTTTAAATCCCCTCGCTGTATTAGCCTCTACCACTTCTGCTGGGAGGCTGTTCCACTCATCTGCCACCCTCTCTAAAATAAAACCTCGCTCTGGAACTGAAAAAGATTCCTGAATTAGGGGCAGCGTAAATGCAAGTACCTTTCCAAGACACATAAAGGACCCATTTTGATTGACAAAGACCACCCATGCATATGTCCCCTCCATTCCTGGCATACCTTTTACACCGGTGGAAGCTGATTGGAGGAATTTTTATATGCAGAATCCCCTTGAAGTCATCATGTAACTATCTATAAACTGTAATGTTATTTTGTATCTGTGTGTTTGTAACTTTGTTTTGTATTTTATTTGTATTGTGAATAAGCGCGCACTCTAAATACCAGACAAATACCAATACACTCTAACTGGTTAAAACACACAACGAAAAACATAATAAAATAATGAAACACTACTAACAATACTCCATGCCCACACCCAGCTCGGGATCTCGTCTTTCATTATATAAAATGTGTGCCTCATTTAATTCTCATGTGACACAAAAGTGGGCGCTGATTGGTTGTTGCTGCTGCCGAAACTTGGGAAAACTTTTTAAAACTTTCTGTGTTGTTATCGAGAGAAAACAATAAAGGGGCTGATCTGCCCCGGGTTTGACCGTGAGGGATATCAACCTGTTACGGTTGATATCCCTGCTTGAATGCAGGTGACTCAATTAAATCCATCTTTAAGTAATGACAAGTTAAGGTTTCCACGAGGACTGGTATTAGAGCCATTTGGGTGACACATTTATCGTATAGAATGTTTATGGTGGTTTATTAAAGGGTTAATATGTTAAGAGTCTCGGGGTCAGCTCATTAAGAAAGTTCATTAATGAAAGCAGTCGGAGTGGAACAGCATCTTTAAGGGACCGTATTTCTGATTTATACGATGCATGATGACCCTCAAAATATTAATAACGGGGGATAAAAAAAATCAAAGGGAATGTCTGCCTAGTTCCAGAATCAAGGTATGAATCAAGGATCCAGTCCTGGGGAAATCTCCATAATCCTGCCTGCTATTTCCACCGACAATTAATCCAATACTTGCGATGCAATAACGATGGCAAAAAAATGAAAAAAGTGGTAAAATAAAATGCATGTTTTATGAATTCCAGAAATCAGAGCGTTCCTCCTAAAAGTGTGTAATTTGCGATACTCCCTGAGCTCTTTAAAGTTCTGTACAAGGTGTTAGAATGGGTCTCGGTGTGTTATGGATTATAGTTAATGGGGGCCAGCGTCTGATCCCCGGCCTCTAAAAACCAACAAAACCCAGTATGCCGCTTTTACAAGAACATACAGTTAAATTCCAATCGATTTCGGGATAACGGGTAACACTAACCAGACGGTCTCCTCGAGACGCGATCGAGTCGCGTTCGTCTTAATAAGAGGCCCTGAGACAGCTCCAGCATGGCAGTCACTTAGTTCTCTCGCTGAGGATTTTTTCCCCCTTTAAGTTTAAATTTGGAGAGTCTGCCCGTGTGTTTTGGACGGTGT
This sequence comes from Spea multiplicata, assembly GCA_009364415.1. NCBI lineage: Eukaryota > Metazoa > Chordata > Amphibia > Anura > Pelobatidae > Spea > Spea multiplicata. The sequence goes on along the minus strand of VKOC01000004.1, from coordinate 2,008,269 downwards.
CCCGTTTGGCCCTGATTTCCCGTCTGGGTCTCGATCCCCTGGTAGCAGCGGGGATTTGGCAGGAGATACTCAGTAAGGGGTACGACAGCCAGGATACCCCCCCCCCCGTTATAAAGTGTGAAGACGCACAACAGTGGGGCATCCGTGCAGCAGAGCATGGGGCATGTGGGGCATGCGGGGCATGTGGGGCATGCGGGGCACGTAGCTTTAATTATATGTATGTGTATAGGTGTGCATGTGTGTGTGAGTGTGAGTGTGAGTGTGTGAGGGGCAGACAAATGTAAAAGCCAGACAAGATCCAAAAAAGGAAAAATTATAAAAAAAAAAATGATGTGAGGAAAATATGTCAGCAAATGAGGTTCCAAAATAGAAGGGGAAAAAGAAAGAATAGAAAAGAAGGAAAAACAACAGAAAGAGGCATAAAGCATAAAAAAGGGAAAAAAGAGCCTGCTAAAGGCAAGCAATAAAGGGGGCCCTTCCGGTATAATTGCTCCAGGGCCCAAAGCTTCTTAATCTGAATTTACCCCTGGATTATCAGCCTCTTAGACTTTGGCTCTCTGAGGGCATCAAACCCCTTAACGAGCTTCATTCATCTTTAGGAAAATATTGGTAACGAAACAATGAAAAATTTGGTAAATTCCATAATTTTTATGTTTGGGGACTTTTGTCTCCCGGCTTTCACAACTCAACCAGATTCTGCTCAACCTCGACTTCTGTAACTTTTAATAATCGGTTCTTTCTTCTCTAAGGGACTCCGACATGTACGGAAAAAAAAAAAAATCTTCAGCTTCCTGAGTGGGAAAGAACGATTCATTCTTTCTATTTGCGAAGAAGGAATGAAACAAGGCGATGAATGGTTTGCAGAGTGTGGATTCTGCAGAGCTCTTTAAATCTTTTTACGTATATTTTTTTCTTCCTCCAGACGAATAGCTGGAAAATTGCTTTCGTTCCAAAGAAAGAACATAACGATTACTGAATATATCCTTTGTGGAAGGATAAGCCATGCTTGGTTGCTGTTAATAAACATACATTTTAGCGCCAGGTGGATTTGGGACAACATTAAAGGAGGCAGAATATTCGGTCAAACTTTTTTTTTTTAATAAGCGGAGGAATGCCTCCATGCTTTGGAAAGCAAAAGAGTTTCTCTTCTCTGTGTCCTTCAACGGCTTCATTCTCACCATTAGTCTAAGATACCCCCCAACGAGTTAAGATTTAGAATATTTGGTCAAAGGTATTTCAATATGGGGAGGAACATAAGTTATTAATGCCTTGGAAAGCAAAAAAAATTTTCCCTATTCTGTGTCCTTTGAATGTTTCATTCTAGATACCATAAATCTCATCATTGGTCCTAAAATAATCCCAAACAATCAAAGATTTAGAATATTTGGTCAAAGTATTTTAATATAGGGAGGAACGTCAGTTGAGTCTTTAATATTTTGGAAAGCAAAAGCGTTTTCCCTACTCTGTGTCCTTCAATTTTTCTGTTCTGGATACCATTAATCTCATCTTTGGTCCTAAAATAACCCCAAACAATCAAGGATTTAGAATTTTCAGTCAAAGTATTTTAATATATGGAAGTACATCCGTTGAATTTTTCATGCTTTCCCTTCTCTGTGTCCTTCAAAGACTTCATTCCGGAGAGGACGAAATCTCAATGTCACTCCTAAGATAACCTTCAACAGTCAAGGAGTCGGACGATTCGGTCAAAGTGTTTCAATAATCAGAGGAACGTAGTTGAGTTTTTCCATGCTTTGGAATGCAGAAGAGTTTCCTTTCTCTACGTCATTCAATGGCTTCATTCTGGAGAGGACACAATCTCATTGTTGGTCCTCAGGTAACACTCATTCATCCACCTGTGCTCGTTGCATGAGATCTTCAAAAGCATTCACCGCTGAACCTCAAAGATTGATGGCGAGAAACACGACTCGGGCTGCGCCCAACAATTAGCCTACAGACACGGCCATTATACGCAGTGTTACAATGTAAACACCGGTATACACTGGAGACCAGCTGTGTACCCTGGCTTCACACACCACTTGGTCTAACACAATCAATTAGTCAACGTCCTCCGTCCCGTAGTCGCTGCATTTGATCCTTTTGGGTGTAATTAATAAAATAAATAACTACGCACTACAGAAGCAGACAGGACCTTGCAGTTTACTATTTAAAAATATTTTTAGCTTATCCGTTAATGTTTTTTTTTTATTATTATTATTTGTTCAATTTTGTCATTTCAAAAAAATGCAGTTTGATATTTCTAAAAACGTTAAAAAAAAAGAAAAAGCACAGCATTTAAATTTTATATCAAATGCTCCAAAGGGTTACTGATTATCAAAAGAAAGCCTTTTTTTATTTTTTTTTTTTATATAGTCCATTAGGAAGGATGAACCAATAGTCCATTTAATAAGGATAAGGAAAATATACGACATGCAGACCAACGAGGATTTTAACGCCAATTTTTCCCGGCGTTCCGTGTTAAAGGTCGCCCTGCCATCAATTTTGGGAGAGCAGATACGATATTATACGGTTCTCAAATTCTTTATACTTCCTCAGATCCTCGGCTCGTTCTGATATACATACCGATAAAGTCTAAACAGCATGAAGCACCTTGATTACCCAAAACCAAATGAAATAGGGACCTTTGAGCCCCCTGTGCGCCCATCCCCCCTCCTCCCAGTTTGGTACAAGAAGCTAGACCATCCTTAATTTAGTAACAGGGTAAGCGTGTGTGTCTGACCTCTATACGTCACGGCTGTCAGTTGTACTTCACTCTCTTACCCCCGAAACTTACAGATCATGTACGGCGGAGGCACTTAGCAATCGTCGTACAGATTAGGCACGGAGGCTGCGGGGCAATTGGACAAAAAAGAAAAATTTAGGACACTTCTCTCAGCTTAAAACGCTAAGCTGGGGTTTTCGTGGTAGAAAAATAAACTATTTTCATTTTGAAAATAAGAGCTTTAAGAAATTAATAATAAAAATACCAAATTAAAAAAAGTGCAGTCTGTACAAAAGGTATTTCTGTTCCAGTGCTTAAAAGTGTTTTTTTTTTAATCTCCTTGCTGATTGGACCATTCCATTGGTTGCCACATTTTGGAACTTTGCACTAAAAAGCCATTTTAATGTAATGGTACCAAATGTTAATGTTAAAGGGGAAATCCAGTACAAGGTTCAATTGTGTTTTGATATTTTACCAATGGTGTCCATTGAAGGGGCCAAAACGATTTCACGCGCACCCATGTGCCGTTCTATACGATAATAAGACTTTAAGAGCCAACTCAAGGGTGGACAGTGGTGGCGGGGGGCATCTACAAATAGATTTGGACCATAACACAGCTATAGTTTCTGGGAAAACGCCATGGTAACTCTTCATTCACGGAAGAGTCTAATGGAGAGCCCATCAGGAAAGGAAACGAAGAAGAAATGCCCTCCAGGCTTCTGGGTCCCGTCTACGCTGCATCCTTCCTCGGGAACTGATAGATAGGAAATGGATAAAATCAACCGCAAGGCCTGTAAACTGAGATTATCGATGGAGTTAAAGGTTAACCAGGAAGCCAGGACACTCAGTGAGTTATAAAGGCTCTGTAAGATACTCTATAAATTCTACCGAAAGGAGCTTCCAACCACTTCTAAGGTTCTAAGCAGTTGATGGCCTCCTAAATAAATTCTTGGTTCTGAGAACGTATCCCATTTGTCCCGTGGCACAGATACAATGTTACTATCTTTTCCTGCTCAGGGATTGAGCTCACGAAACAGAAACATAGAATGTGCCGGCAGATCGGCCCCATTCGGCCCCCGTCTAGTCGCCCGTTTCTCCTGCTGTAAAGACTCAAACCTTAATCAGTCGTTGGTCTCGTCTCAGATTCAGGAGTCATATGCCTATCCCATGCATGTTTAATACTCCCACTGTATTACCCTCTACCACTTCTCCTGGAAGCTGTTCCACTTATCCACCACCCTCCCAGTAAAGTAAAGCTCAAGTGAAGTTGACACTTTGCTTTGTATTCTTCTAGAGAAGGCATCAGGACCTGCCGTGCGGGCTCAGCTTTCGCTGGGCTTGTGCAGTCTATAACGGGACGAGGATACATGAGGTCATCTCTGTCTGATTCAGGGCTTTCTGTGGCCTCGGGCAACGCTTTCCTGGGAACCAGATGTAAAAGCAGCGGAGGGAAAAAAAACACTTGCAGAAAGATCCAGATGATATAATCATTGAAAAGAGAAAGGAGAACTGACCACAGCCAGTTCCTTGTGCCAAACGTGTGGCCAAGAGAAAGCCGATAAACCTCGTCGTAGATCGCATACAGGGAGGAAATGCTGTCACATTCTGGAAAACGTTTTTAGTTCTGGTTACATTGGCAGAAGTATCATATATTTATGTTGATTTGCATCATTCCAATTTCCCGTGTTATTTAACTCTTTCCGCAAGAGGGACCTCGTGATCCGCAGCGTGAAGCGGTTAAACACAAAATGCAACGCATCCCGCTTAAAGTAGACATGTCCCCAAACCATGACCAAAGCAAACGATCAATAATTCGAGAAGGTATGCAATCAGCAGCCAATCACAATCGGTGATCATTGTGGCCAGGTGCATGATGGGAAATGCGTTGCTGTTTGAGTAATAGACGGTTAATATGTTGTAAAGCCTTCTGATTTGGCTACATATAATAAACGTTGTTTATGGATTTTGGACCCAAAGAAGGACTGTCCAAGCTAAATAGACCCGCTTGGGAAGTATGCTGTTACATATATCTGAGGGACCTGACGGGTTTCTTTTCGGTCCTTTATATAAAGTTAGACCAGGGCCCAAACAGTTTTGAGGTTAGGCTCAGAAGCTAGACTGTTCCCAAGTAAGTCTAATGACTTTCATATCTTTCACATGGGGTTTGGAAAACGTTCAGCCAACGCCCTGCTGGGTTTTTAAACATCTGGAGATGCGGTGAGACCAGTGGTTTTAGGAACACGAAGCAGTCGGTGTATCTCCACCAAAAAAAGTTATAGGGGGCCGAACAAGCTTCTGGTTTTTACAACAAGTTTAGCAGATGGAAAAGTGCAGGCGGAGAATGAGCGATGGAGAGGGAGAGAGAACGGCAGGCTGAATCGACAACAGGGGAGCGGAGATTTACAAAGTAGGGCAAAGCTGGAGAGAAATCTCCAATGAAATCTCTTGAACTGTTCTGTGGAACCTTGGGACACTGATGGGTTCTTTGTATCATCTACAGAGCTGCAGGGTTCAGCTGGACTGAAAAGAATCTTAAACGATACAGAGTCTGCTGCCATGTTTAGGCAAAGACTTCTTGGGGGTTCTGTGGAACGTTGAGAGACTGATGAGTTCTTCATAACTTATACTAAGCTGCCGAGTTCTACAGGAACTTGATAGACTCTTAAAGTTACAAAGTTTCCAGCCATGTTTAGGTAAAGACCTCTTGAGGTTTTCTGTGGAACACTGAGACACTGATGAGTTCTTCATATCATCCACTAAGCTGCAGGGTTCCACAAAACTTGGTAGAATCTTAAAGTTACAAAGTTTCCAGCCATGTTTAGGAAAAGACCTCTTGAGGGGTTCTGTGGAACATTGAGACACTGATGAGTTCTTCATAACTTATACTAAGCTGCAGAGTTCTACAGGAACTTGATAGAATCTTAAAGTTACAAAGTTTCCAGCCATGTTTAGGTAAAGACCTCTTGAGGGGTTCTGTGGAACGTTGAGACACTGATGAGTTCTTCATATATTCTAAGCTGCAGGGTTCTACGGAACTTGGTATAATCTTTTACCGACTTTTCTACCAAGTTAAGATAAACATCTCAAAGCCCACCAAAGTTATTTCTGATTGAACGTAAAATTTCTAAGTAAATTCAGGAACTGACAAATGGGGGTTAGTAATAATAATTATTCGTTTTTCTTCTGCTTGTAATAATATCAAACCCAGAAGGCATAATCAAAGGCAAAACAAAGCACTATGGGAGTTGTAGTCCACAGCATGTGGAGCGACAGTGATTATGTTCGGAAGCATTTGGATGGGGGGGTGGATAGCAAAAATCATTAATCACTTGGAAGGAGAAAAATGTAGAATCTTATTTTCAAAGGCTACTGAGTGCCTGGAATGGCCAGCTATGCTCTAAGAAAGCTGATATGTCCTAAAAAACAAAGATACCCCCCCTTCCCCCTTTTGTAGTTTTCTCCTGTACCAAAGTATAAAGAGTTTGTGTGTGGCGAAGGGGGTTTAGCCTACGAAACATCACTTTCAATGAACATATTCATGTTTTAAAGCTCTCCAGAGACCAGATAACAGAGCCTGAAATATTACAGGAATTTCTTCCCCCCATCGTGTGGCACTAAAAGCCCCGTAAGGGATCTCCAAGGCTGGCGAGAGCGGGGTAGACTTTCAGGAACGCCGATATTTCGGGAAAACTCTTAACTTTCAATATGTACCTTATTACGCATAAAAGGAGTTTTTGTTAGCGTTGCTGACAAAATGTTTGTGGGTTGCAGGAGGCAGACGAAATTATGAGCGAAGCTTATTGACTCAGGATGCGGGGAATAGATCCATCCACAGACTTCTGCAGAAAACACCCCAATAAAAAATGATCGGGCGTCGTGGTTACGTAACATTTTCTTTTTTTTTTTTCCGCCTGGTTTAAGATGTGCAATTTCTTTTAAGATGTTTACAGAGTTCAGTCTCTGGCTTATTAGTAAACTTAAAGAAGACTCTTTCTGGATATAAATATAAATTATATAAAGTAATTATATATATATAATAAATTATATAAAGTAATTATATATATATTGTAATTATAATTTTAATATGTATAGTATTATAATTATATAAATAGAGTAATTATATATAAATATATATATAAATTTTTATAAGTAATTTTATATTTATATATTAATTATAATTTATATATATATATATATATATAGTAATTATAATTATATAATAGAGTCATTATATATATATATATATATATATAAAATGTCTTAATTTATTTTGACAATAGTTTTCTGCTTGGAAATTTGAGATTCAAAGCTTTGTGGGGGGCTAGGAGTTTCTTAAAATTTGTTGCACATGTTAGATTTCAAAACCAACCCCCTTGTGTCCTTTCAAAGCAAGTTCTAAGAAATTTATGTCAATTTTGGTACCCTTGGCCATCCTGAAGATGTAAAACCATGGTGCGAGGTCGGTCTTACCATTAGAAATAGAAATGTGAGCTGTGTGTGCGGAGTGATGACCTGTGGTGACATCACAGCACCATATATGGCTAAGGATCCTCCGATCACAAACATTTGAAATAAGTATTTTACGTTATAATTTATTGGGCCGGTGCCGTATCAGAGTGCGATTGCGCTGCATGCTTTAACAATCTGAAAGGGGGTACTAAAAAAAACCCCTACATTTTCACGGTGCTAAATGAATCAGGGTCCTCACTAAGCGCCAAGGTTATGAAGCAGGGTTCGCAGGACATAAAAAGAATAGACATTAACGACTCTTCCCTGGCGGGCCGGGTAGAGCTTCGTGAACACAGGGGATTTAAATTTATGCTGATTGACTTGCGCTGAGGCCAGTATATCCCTTGGGGGGCTCTCTTTTCAGCTCTGCTAATAAATCTTAACGCTCTAATGTATGCAAAAGCCGTCGGGCGTACAAAAGATGGAGAAACCAGCGTTGGCAGGGCTAGGGGCAGCACACCACTCGCCATATGCCACTCACACAACCTGCCGTCCTCACGAAACGACTCGCAATGTCACCTCCAGCACTGAATAATCAGTGCCATTAACATGCATTAATATTCATCAGCACCTAATCACACTCGTACCCTTGCTTCGCGGCGTCGGCCCACACTCTCAGAGACGTAGGGCTTTTTTTTAGAACAAAATAATGCGCGTAGTCCATTTTCACGCTGGCACCCACGTGGTTAAAAGCAGCTGGGGGTTCAGGGGTAACATACGCACTGGGGGGGAGATACACTAAGCCTTATTTGATCAGGGGTCCTGCACAGAGCTGGACTGGGGTTAATATTGGCCGTGGTGCTTTAAGGCCAATGGGCAACAAATAGCGTGAGTGACGTCGCGCTCTAAGTTCGTACGATTTCGCAGCGTCCAGCCCCGTGTATACAGCCGGCAGCTACAGACCAAGGGACTGGATCTGCCGCATGGGTGGCGATCAAGGAAGGTGACCGATGCCATCTTGGCACCGGCCAACAGAACATTTGCCCAGTTTGCCAGATGGCCAGTCCAGGCCTGGGCCCACCTACAAAACAGACGTCTGATTGGTCACAATATAGGGGCTTAAAAATTAACCTTAAAAGAAGCGATGTATGTGCATAAGAAAATCACCATGGAAACAGTTATCTAAACTTCCTGTTTCAGGATCTCCATTATTATTCCTCCCCATTACATTTTCACTCCCCTATGATTGGTGCTTTTGATTGGTTCACTCAGCTTTTGTAAAGGTAGGGGAGGAGAAGGGAGGGAACGATTAGATAATGCTGGCTCTGCCACAGGCTGCCACCTAACTTCCATACTATAAGATTTAAACGAAATATTTCCGCAAACAATTACAGCCAGAAATGACAAGCTGTAGGCAGATATAAAGGAACTTAGTTACGCTAAAACAAATCCCATGAAGATCGTTCTAGAACAAATAGCACATTTAATGTATGCAGAAACACAGAAAGTCTCAAATAACAGGAAATCTAAAACAAATGCATAAAGTGCGATTCCGCTGCCAAGTTATCCAGAAAGCAGGTAACTTTTTCGTTTTAAACCAACGCCAGCTGGCCTGATAGGAATTGTAGTCATCAGGAGCTGGAGTCCACTAAACATAACCGGCTTAAGGATTCATCATCATCATAGTTGGTCAACAAAAGTAAGTATCTCTGCGTGTCCACGTGTGTCACACTACAATGAACTGATGGGGCAATTGGTGGCATAAAACCTATTGAAATGACCAATAGGCACCGGCGGGCTTAGTGGTGGACATTTCAGTAACGTGTCCATTCACACCAATGACTTTCACAAGCCTCATCATTTGTCTACTCCAGCCTTAGGGCCACCGGTAGACATAAGACATACACTTGTCAATGTTATCACAAGCACCATGGACTTCCCAATGCCGTGTCGTGGACATCTATGTGCGGATGGTGACCATGCATGGCTAGGAGCTGGTATGCTAAAAAAAGAAATGCATGCTGGGACTTACCATTAGCATTCTTGCCGCAGATCAGGTGCTCATAAGGTTGTAGTACTCCCCACAGCTCTGCGTCATTATTAATTGCCATCTCGAGACTGTCAAGAGAAATTTCCACCCCATCGTTTCCGTGGGTCGATGTAACGCGCTTCCTGATCTCGTCCACTAGGTTCTCCACACAGGCGGTCAAGCAGATGGCCGCATACTCGTGTATCCTCACTGAGATTCTGGTGTCCACCATCCACCTGAAGAACCTTCCTACAGAGAGCACAAGTCCACAACGGGCAGACTTTCCATGCCTCAGGCCATCCCCGGCACTCATACTGTAAAGCGACAAAGCTCTGACAGTAGCCAGGACGCAGCTCTGTGACAATGCCCAGCTTAGGATGAGTTTCATGGCGCTTTGGACCTCATAGCGTGTGCACTTGCAGTGCAGGACACTCAGGCGTTGTGCCTCCCGGGATATCCTTATGAGAGGTCTCCTCAGCAAGACTGACATCCTTCTCAATGCATCCGGAGAAAATTCCCATCTTCCTCCCTCACCTCTGCCTTTTCGGAGGAGCTTCCCAATGTCTTCTTCACTCCATGGAAAATCCTCCAAATCAGGCAGTCGGTGGCATCGAGAAAACATGTCGGCCAAGTCAGTGTCCTCTGTAAGAGCAGTATTCATGGTGTCCCAGCTGCTGTTCCTGCTGTTCATGGACCCAGAATAATACCACCAGTTGCCCCTGTGCTGAGAAGAAGCCAAAGGTTGGGAGTTCGACTTAGAAGATGAGAGACTGAGTGACCTGTAGGAGTCTTCTGCCCCATAGCCAGAGTCCAGAGTAAGGTCCTCCAGAGTCTTTAGAGTAGAACTATACAGCCCTGCCATAGATGCTGTTGTGAATGCTGAACAGATTAGAAGACCGGACTCAAAGCTGGATCTCAGGGCAAGCTTTCTATACTGCGATACACTGTATCACTGATGCGAAAATTCTTGAAAAACAATGAAAACTCCAGCTTCTCACGATGTATCCCATATTAGTTTTTAAATAACCGACAGACGCAAAATCAGGATTAAAAAGTGGTTCAGAAAAAAAAGTTTGAGTACAAACTTTTTTTTTGTCCTGCAAAACCAAAAAAACCCCCAAAAAAACGACATGCAGTAAAAAAAAATGCAAAAAAATGCAAGGCGTGAATTAGAATAATAGCCAAGACTTCCGAAAAATAAAGAAAAATTGGGGAAAAAAATGCAGAAATCGAAGAGAGGGAGCTGAGGGCTGCATCCAACTACAGAAAGTGTCTGCAAAGTTCTCTGAGCTTATTCACCAAACACACACTCTGAGCTCTGTATGCAAATCCTCCCAGGACACCGACCAATCAGCATCTCCCAGGGGCGGGGCAACGGCCTGAAATCTTACCCCAGCAGGGTATATGGTCACTAAACTGGTGCTGATTTAGTGGGCTTTGCCTAATTATCTCAGTTTGCAAAAATGAACACTTTTTTTTAACCCTTCAAAGGCACCGCTGTGCTTTCATAACACAAATGTACCAAAAAAACCCTAAAAAAAAAAACAATTCTCATTCTTTATCTTAAACAGATTCATAAAAATGAAGATTTTATATTTTAAAAAAAATCAAAGCTGCGCAAATTCTATCCACAAGGATACATGAAGGGCATAAATGGCTCATAGTTACCGGAATCCTATCAATTATAAAACGTATGAGGCTCGTTTTATAATTTTTATAAACGAAAAATAGACACATTGTTACCGTGTCCTCCATTCTTTCGCACTTTCATATTTATTGGATTTTTTCAGCTTATTTGCATTTTAAAGAAAATTGTTTTAAAAAAAACATTTTTACAATTGTGACTCTGACCTACAGGATTTACTTTCGCAGCTGTCGTGACACATCTATTTATAAAAGTGTGACGTCCCACTCTCACCTTATCAGCAGACCTCCCATACGGACGCCCCCCCAATGACGTCCTGCTTTCCTAGGAATTTAGGTGGTCTAAGTCACCTTTATGGTGGGATTGGCCTTGATTTAGGGACAGGAATCCCCAATTAAACCTCAACAAGGGTATCTTATAGGTAGCTAACAAAATGCATTCCTACCACTCCTAGCCAGCCTATTGTGAGAAAGAACCATGCCTTAAAATGTGCAGAAGCAGCTGATTCTATGTATTTATGGATCTTTTAATTTTGTCTTTAAGAGGAATATTTGTCATTTTACAAAAATAAGGCTGGCTTAGTATGATGGGAGTGCCTATACCTAATAGTTTCAGTAAACACCTAGCATGATAGGAGTAATATTCTACCTATGGTGAAATCTATATAAATTATTATTTAAAATATTATATATATATATATATACGGTATTATTTTATTTGTGTGCAATGTATACATTCTTCACAAACCTGAGATGGATTTTTCTTTTAAACAAGCAACTTCTCTGTCTTAAGGAAGGAAGAAGCCAACCCGAGCATCCCAGCCAGACCTCCCAGTATAACATCTTACGCAAGATGAACCGTCTTACAGTGAAATGTTTTGGCTGGCGCAGCACGAATGTGCATTATGACAGGCGTCGGAAGACTAAACAAAGTCTAACTATAGAATAAGACGGAAAATAAAGAAACCGTGCCCTATTTGAGTTCTAGTGACATTTCGCCAGTCCATTTACAGACTGTCGTAGACGCCACTTGTCAAACGCAGTTTCCTGCAAACATGGCATTCAAGACATTTAATACTTCGGTTCTTTAAAGGTAATTTCAGTGTAAGCTGAAATCTTTGCGGAAATTGTGTTTATTGTCAAAGGAATTAAAGCCGCACTCAATATGGGCGATTTTAAAGGCATGACGTGGAGTTGTCATGAGGCACATCACATAATGGCAAGGTTCCTGTGACGATGACAAAGACGGAGCACCTCTGGGCTCATTCATGTAAATGCAGTAGAGGTGCATGAATGAGCAGTTAATTAAGTGTGGGTCTGTACAGGTTCCTTCGCTGAACGCATAATACCAGATGCCTGAAAGGAGCCGAGACACTAAAGCCACATCTCTCTGCAAGTCTGAGCAGCCCTGTGTTAGTGGTATGGGCAGTAAAGCCAACAGTCTGCCTCTTGGACTCATTAGAAGTGTAAACTGGCCAACAGAGTAAATACAACCTCATGTGCCGCTTTCCTCTAAAGCCACGTAGCAAGCTTGGAAGGGTAAAGCTTTATGGAAGTATTTTAACAATAATCTTTTTACCAGCCTTCCTGCACAGGCACTCACTACTGCTCATCGATGCCTGCATTCAGATACTGACCCCCTAATGCCCTGTCATGCGCACACATCGCCACCTAGTGCACAGGTCTAAGTACTGCTTTCTGAGCAGAGTCCAGTCCTATTATTCTTTTTAATTCCTAAACCCTAGTAAGAAGCAATCATTTTAATCATGTATATTCTTTCTCTGAATGCTTAGATCTGTTCCTAAGACATGTGACTATAAAGCAGGCACTCACTGGCTTTATCATTAGCAAAAAGCACTCACCAGCAGCAATCACCAGTAAAGAGAAGGTCGCGTTGAGTCAAGTTACAATCAAATTCAACTCCAGATGCCATAAACTGTACTTGGGAACACTTATTTCCTGACCTACTGCTTTAGTAACCCATTGAGAGTGATATCTGTGGTCTTATAAAAAATAGTTGGGAAACCACAGACCAAACTTCTGTTTATTTGCAACTTTCATCATCAACAGCTGGAGTATGTCTTAGTGTTTCATCCGTGCCGTACCCCTCCTCTGGAGTACCCCTTCCTCGTTCTGTCAAATTTTCTCCCTCATTTGCAAATTTCAGAAGCTCTCTGCGAGCCCAACTTTTTGGAGAAGCAAACAATTGTTCCTCCTAACACTCTCAGCCGGCATCCTGCCTACAACCAACAAGCTTGACAGCTCATCCCGATTCAACCAACTCATCCAAGCAGTCCTCTCTTACTGTTTACTTCCCCCTCAACCGACTAGATTGTAAGCTCCCAAGATCAGGCCCCTCTTCTCCTTTTGTACCAGTTTGTTATTGTTGGTGATTTAAAACACTTAGCCTACCGCCTCTGATTGTAAAGCAATATGAAATCTGCCGGCTCTATATAAATGCGAACAGTAGATTGGATACGAATTTCCAAATTGCTACAAAAAAAATCTTTACTTAGAACACATCTCGTCCTCCCCTTAAGCCCATAAACTGTCCATTAGAAAAAGCATTGTCTACATTATTGAATTGTTTGCAGCAAAATAGAATTATTCATCCGGTTCATTGTCATTAAACACTTCTATTCAGCATAATACTATAATTCAGCATTTCTCTGCTTCTGGTAAAATGTGTATACGGAGCAGTACCTCCGTCAATGAGCACTAAATTTATATATATATATAAATATAGAATAGCTGTATTTAGGGTAAATGGTTAAAAAAGTCAATCTTAGGCAGGACGCCATGTTGGTCTACCTGCGGGTTAGATGAGCATCATGGTATATGAGGTTCAACAGCAGCTGTATGGCTTGGACCCGCTCCAAAAATATACCTTTTTCACATAGTATCTGTTGGTTCAGAAACATTTAAAATTACTAATCCCACCGTAATTATGAACTGATCAATACGATTAGTGATTGAACAGGAGCTCTCGATTGTTTGGGATGCCTGAAAAAAACTGCGCTCAGGTGGCAGCGGTAAATTATATACACATTCCTCAAAAAATAACAAGTTACGTATTTAATTTGTACAAATAAAACAAGTTCAGAGGGGAAAAAAAACTGTATTAAATATTATCAGGATAAAGAGTAGTGCCGTCCAGGATGAAGGAGAGCAGGATATCCATCAAATGGATTTTCATATAAAAACAATGGAAATTGAATTCAGTTTTAGTTTCTTTTTTTCTGGTGGCGTTCGTCCGGATGGTAAACGAAAGCAAGTGTCTTAATAAATAAGACTCCTTTACTGTAGTCTATTGTACTCAATACCATCCACAAAGGATGAATTGCACCTACGTACAGTCTCCTGGAATGGCAGGGAATAGATCCAAAGGATGGTTTTCTATTTAGCCATATCTATGAGGCTCTGCAGGGATGTTGGTACCCAGGTTTTCTCTCCCTGTACAAACACAACACCTCTGTCAAAGTAGATGACAATGCGGTTGAAGTTGTACAACTGTTTCCCCTCGTGCCGCTTGCCGATCAGAGGCATAAACACGATATTATGTTCCTCTGCCTTTGATTGGATCAGGTCTTTGAAGTTCATGGGCACGGCTGCCGCCGCTCCGATGCCCCTCTGCGCTATGCTCTCCGCGTCACGCCGCTCCTGCATTGCCTCGTATTGGAAATCCTTCCTCCTTTCTGTCTGCGTCAAGTAAGCAATGCTTTCCCGGGCGCCAGGCTGCATGTATGCACCTAGTATGGAAACAAGAAGTTATGGCTTTACATCGTGGAACGATCACAGTTTTTAGCACAAATGCATTCAATCATTAGAAATATGTTCAGTTTACTTTAAAAAAAGTGATAGATCTATGTTAAGAACCAACTGCTTACAGACTGGCAAAACATGAGTACCGTGACTGCCGATCGGGAATCTGAGTACTCACCGACATTTGAGGATACAGCACGGTTCATGATATCAAGAGCTTCGTTAAACTTGTCCTTAATGGCCGGATGGGCCAGTAACTGGTCAGAGAACATGGTTTTCCAACCCAAATACCACTTGGTGATCTCTTCATAGTTAGGGTTGTTACTAAGCCAGGAACACAAGACCTGGTAACAAAGCAAAAGGACAACACAGTTTTAAGAATGGAATACACAAAAAGAATAATAATTGGCAGTCTAAATGTAACAATGAATGATATAATCATTTTATATCCCTTTCTCGTGTCGCAGGTCCATCGAATGGCTGGCCATACTGACTTTACAGCACGCCAGCCTGGGCTGTCCACAATAAGACAAAGGTCTGCTTAACTTACCTGCAACCACTTAGGAAAGAAATACTTCTCCAGAAGTCCCACCAGATTGGACAGCGAGACCATCCCCTCCCAATCCATCACCCAGTGAAAGACGTCCATGTGTTGCTGGTGAGGGTTAATAACAAACTCGCCAAGACACAGGCCTGTGAAAGAAAGCCATGTGATATAATCATTGTGGCATATATAATATATTACCTAATATAAAGTACTGATGCTAAAGAAGTAATGTACTAAGTGAGACAGCACACATGGGTAGGACATGCACAACGCATGAAAAGAAATAGAGTGCACATGTTATTTCATTCCCACCTAGCTTAGGAACAATGTTCTTCACCATGAAGGCCTCCCATGAACCTGGGGTGAACACTTCTTTCCAAGGCTGAAGGATCAGCTTAGCGGATGAGTCACTTGGGTGCCATTTCTGAAGAGCACTGGCAAGTTTGTTCCTGATTGGAGAATAGAGGGGCTCTAACCGGGACTGCATCAGGGGTAACCACGGGTGAATCCAAGAGTGAATAGGAACAGTGTCCGTTAGAGGGTTCCAATTCTCAACCTTTACACGAGAAAACAAGGTAGTTAACATCCTTCTCCTTCTAATTATGTGTCTAATTAACTAACTTCACAAAACTCACCTCTCTCTGCAATTTGGGGAAAATTAGTTGATCCAATATATTATCCAGAATCCAAACTGGCAGCAGGTGAATCCAGCTGTCCAAGAAGTCTACCATAGGTGCGCAGTTCCTCGGCTGCCACTGGCAAATTATGTTTCTCAGGAAGGGAATCCACATTTCCCACAGAAGTCTGACAGAGGAATAAAAAGAACGTTCAAACAAGACAAGACAACAAGTGGTGAGATGTGACTAAGAAAGTAATGCCTCCTTTCCCAATATTCAAAAATAAAACGAGCGAAGTACCTGTGATAAGGATCCAAGGTTGCATCTTGTGCGCTGTGAGAAAGGTGACCTTCCTCTAGTAGGTCCTTCCACTTAAGGATGACATCAATTCCATATGTAGGATCCTAAACAGAAAATCAAAAAAGCTCTACTTTTAATATTAAATAGTGGGATGTTGGGAAATATCAGACATTTCGTAAAAAAAAACAACAGATCTTTTATTCCACACTTGGGATTGTAGACCTCAAACTACAACTATTCAGTTGCACGTGGAGGTCTACAGAACACGGTCAGCATATTAAACAAATAATTACTAAACTGCAAGCTTCTTATATTTAAGAACTACACAGTCACTGACCTTCAATGGGTTCCATTCTCTGAAATACTCTTTCATTAGAGGATAGACGATGGCCACCGCTAGGTCTCCCTTCCCTGACATCTTATACTCCTCGTAGTACTTGTTCTGTAGCATCTCAAAGACACGGGCACACTCATCCAGGGTCAGAGGATTGTCGCAGTTTGGCTGCATCCTTTGTTCGCACTCTTCTACTGTCTGCAGCACCTGGCTCAGGTTGTTGATCGCCTTCTCTTCTCTTTTAAGGACCTCTGACAGTTTATCCATCTCATGAGAAAGGTTGACCACCATGTCCCTTTCATACTGTAGCTGTCGGTCGTTCTGGATGATCTCTTGCTCTGTCATATCGATCAGGAGCTGCAGGTTGTGCTCGAGTTCTGGCAGAACAAATCCTTGTGGCTTCTCCTCCTTTCCAGGGGCAGAAGCGTCACCTGGGATATTATGCTTGTGGGACATCTGACTGTAGCTGTAATAAACCTTCTGTTCTCGACCTGTCATATCAATCACCTGTATGGAAAAACATGAGCCCTTGAGCGTTCCGGCTTGAAAAGGAACTACTACACAAAATTTAAAACCCACCCGCGTAAAAGCCCTACCGTACAAAAAACAAAAATATGGTAACCACAGGTCCAGACCCTCAAGGTAATAAGGTTGGAGAAGAGAACAGTATTCCATTTTGATGGAACCCAGGCCTCCAACACACTTCACACCCTTTAATAGGGCCTGAAGTTGTGTTGATGTTGAGTAATGTAGTTTTAGGAACCATACTGAAGTGTTGCACTATTGAACTTCGTATACAGTGCAAATGTGATACATATGTATTCTGCTACTAAATCTAGCTGCGTTCCCCCGTGGTGGATGTTAAGACCACCTTATTTCACCATTCAGAGACTTACCTTGACTTGAGATATTTCCTTCTG
Source organism: Spea multiplicata (assembly GCA_009364415.1). Lineage (NCBI taxonomy): Eukaryota > Metazoa > Chordata > Amphibia > Anura > Pelobatidae > Spea > Spea multiplicata. Next base: position 1,990,948 of record VKOC01000004.1, on the reverse strand, counting down.
AGGTGCAGATAATGATTTGGTGCCTCTGCCCTTGGCCTTAAGCTCCTCCACTGTTTTGTAGGCATACTTTGGCTTCTTCTTTCCCCCGCTTGGGTCCTTTCTCCATTGACTCAGCTCCTTTCGAAATTCCTGTCGATGAAACATTAAAGAAAACAATTTATTAGGATTGAGCCTCCAAAGACGGAGGCAACTACCAATTTGCATGTTGGGATTAAAAGACACATGAACATCTGTTTCAGTAAACAAGAAATATACAACTCACACAGAGTGACGGTTAAAAGCCTGTTATACACACCTTCTCTTCTTCCTCCTCAGAGTCCACCACGGGGAAGTCCTGCAAAGACTGTTTTGTCCTTTCTGAGCCATACGCACCGACCGCTCCTTTACCTTTCCTCTGTTTGGCCACAATGGGGGCGACAATACCTGCAGAAGTCAATTAACCCTTTACTACCTTGTGTTATCAGCAAGGAAGAAGCCTGCACATTTATATAGTTAACAAAGAACAGAAATACCAGTGCTCCATATCAAGCCGGCACACCAAGCGTTGGCATTGTTGTGAATATAGCTGGCAGTCACCACCTTACCTACTAACCTAGGCAGTGCTATTTAAAAGAGTCAGTGAAGTCGCACTGCAAATAAACCTTCTATAAAGGCAACATCCAGATACCCGTCAATATAACCCTTTAAATGTAAGGTTATACCTTGAGCATTCTTCCCCAATCCTGTCCCAGGTGTGTATCCCATCTTTTGGAGAAGCTTCTGACCAATTCCCTTGGTGTGTCGCTCCCAAGAACCAAAATCAGTGTTGGATTTTATCCCACCGGCAAAGACCTTCTGCCCGGGTTTAAAATTACCACCCTGCAAAAGATAAAACAAAGCTAAGACGATGCGTTCATTTTCACAACGCTGGGCTGGTTAACTGTCATGGATGAAATATGTGGCTGGAAAAAGAAATAGGTTGTACCGCGTCACATCAGATAAATAATGTCCGCTGAGCTTATTTTGTAGAGCATATAATGAACTACAAATTGGAGACCAGTGAGATAACGCGTCAATTACTTGGACAACAGAGCACTTTACACAGATTATGAAAGGTCCTTTCTTTTTAAGAGCAGTGGGGACATGGCTCTAGGTTTAACTAATGATGATAAAACCTATTTTGCTGCTTAAGGTTCCTGCAATTAAAGTGTTTACGTCCTACGGTTCAGAACGCACGCAAAACATTCTCTACAGAGAGGATAGTGTCCCCTTGAGTACTCCATCTGGCCCAGGGGCTGTAACTGCGAAGGTGACCTCTTGCAAGGTATAACCAATAGAATAGAATGTGCCCAGGGACAACATGACAACAGCTAGTTTGTAGGCAATTAGATACTGGAGAGCCCCTTAGTAAGTGGGCCGAGCTTGGACTTACCATACGCCATTGAAGAAAAGTATGTTGTTAACTATACATACATATATATATATACGCACGCACGCACGCACGCACGCACGCACGCACATATATACATACACACACATATAGGTGCATCTCATAATGAAGGATGACCCTGGAGGCAGAGACCTCCCATTTCAAATATGGCGATTATGCCCCTTTTGCCCAATCCTTACCGTTCTCAGTTTCTTTGTCTCGAACTCCTTTGGGAATTCATCTCTCCTCGTTGGGGCTTCATCCTCAGAATCGCTATTAGATTTCTCCTCGGCTGCTGGCTTGCGGATTCCGGCGCTTATGAAATTAACAGGGGCAGAATAGTCTCGGGACCTGGCAATGAATTTGAAGAGTTAGAATCAGCCGTAGAGCGCGCGAGTGTCCGACAAGCCGCTTATGATTAAAAGCGGCCGGAATGTACGTTAAATACCTCTTTCCACCGAAGCTTGGCCTCTCGTCATCGGAGTCCCTCTCTGCCCACACGCCATAGGTGGCCTCCTCTTTGGTTTGGAAGTGTCGCCTGCGATTGGGGTTGAATTCATTTTGTAGGTCCCAGTCCGTGATCTCAAAGTTCTCCATCTCCACGCCGTCGCTGTCGTCATCTTTGCCGTAGAGATGTGACATGGACATGACTGCCTGAGGAATTAAAAGAGCCTCATCGTTCACTTCTACGGCACACGGACAGAAACAAAGCAAGAGAGCGCAGGAGTCTCACGCAACATGACGTAAGAGGTCACGCAGGTAAAGGGTTAATGCTAGGAAATACCTATCGTTTACATCGTCGCCTTCAACTGTAACGCTATTTCCTTGGAAAAAAGGCAGTTTGCACCTCATTCTCTACATTTTCTCATATTTTATTCAATATAATCCTACTTGGGTTTTTTCATTCCGCCCGACAGATCACAAAGATGACATTTTTATTAGTAACAGGAGGAAGGGGGGTGGAGAATCGTCGTGGAAAGTAATTAAAACATTGATTTTACGCTGTTTCGGTGTTGGTTAGTCTTGAAGTGGCTTAACCCCTTGAGTGCCGGCACCCCGGACACCCCTTGTGAGTACCATACAGGAACTTGTGCACAGGTGTAGAAGTACCAAAAAAAGTAATGATTTCATAAGCAAAGCTGTGATGTAATACTTCTGCTATGGATATAGAATAGGGCACCGCCAATATTTATAATACGGATAAATACAGATAAAGCCATATTGGCCCACGAGATGATGGTCACATGCACTTTAGAGGCCTCAGAGGTCTCTTCTTCAGATAGAGTAAGATTTCATAGAAAATAAATCATGTAATATTTATAAACACACAAAACACCATTATGGATGGGTTTTTAGGGCTAAAATCAGAATTAGACTGTAGCAGCAGCCTCAGGGGTCTGAAATAAGATTTCACAGCAGTGTAAACAAACGAGTTCATGTTTATATGACGTTGTGATATAACGGGAAACACGCGTGGGCCGGGCTGGATAGCGGGGTATCCCGGGGGCCCCTGCCTCATTATTCGGGGCCCCTGTGGCCTATTAATATCGTATAATTACCGCTAATATCGAGGTAGCGACAACGCGCAGGAAACCGGAAGTAAACGGCCAGCGGCAAGGACCACGACCTTGGCCACACCCACTGCCTGACGATGTTCACCCAGGCGCCGCACGGCATCCCGGGAAATGTAGTTCTACGGACGGGACGAGGGCCATTTCCAGCCAGTTTATGCACTAATGATTGAGTTTTGCTGAGAAATACGCCATAAACGGTTCATTTTTGTCTTTACACATAATGTAAGAAGATATTATATTGCAGATAATGAAGTACATGGTCACTCATTTCTAGTTTTATTGATTAAACAAATTACGTTTATTAGTTTGTTTTCTGCCATGTTTTTCACAGTGCAGTATGGGGTAAACTCTGTCCCTGTATATTAGGGTGACAGGGTGTCCCCATTTCCTTCTTATGCCATATTCACATACCTGGAAAATAAATGAGCCAAATGTGGTAACCAAAAGACCCTAATTCCGGTTGTCAAGGAAACCTGGAATTGTCATTATTATACCTAGGAATGCTCAGGCCTTCGCCCGGAGACTCTGGGCAAAGATCTGCTTCTTTGGGTCAACGGGTCACCCCGGGGAAACACTGGATCGTGAGAATTGCCTTGCGGCACGGCCAGCTATCCCCGCACATAGCGTCAACAGGACTACCCGACCCCATCCCACAAGGGCAGTAGCCAGAGCCAGAAAGTTGCCAGTTATGGTCATTATCTAAAGTTATTGCACCTTTTTGGGTCTCCTGCATTCAATCGGGGTCACCCACCATGACATAATGTGCAAAAGCACAATTTGGGAGTCTTATATTCTTATATACTTGGGAACTCTCCGGATTTGACCCGGAGTCTGCCGGGTGAGCGCTGCTCCTCCGGTTCTCCGGGTCAAGACCTGAATCCTCTGCCCAGTTTTCCTTTAAATGGGGTTGTTTCCCGACATCAGTGGGCAGTCCTGGCCACGTCCCGCAAGGGAAGGCTCTGGGTAGCTGGAGCCCAGACGTTCCCAGGTATGCTTATATATGATCCCAGCGGGGTAGAATAGGAAGGAGTCTGCCCCTTCACCCAGGGGCCCTGAGACTGGGGCACAAACCCCGAGACTCGGGACCCTGAGACTTCCCGTTTGTGTGAATATATGTACGGTTCGTGTGCAGTGCAAGCATGAAAATCATTATGGTGTGGTAAGGATAGTTCACATATAACCAGGTCTGCCCCAAGGACACGCTTGATTTAATATGGTGTGTTTGTGAGTCATACACGGTTTAATAGTTTTATCGTGAACCAATTAGGGGAAAAAATGGCAGCTGAAGACTTCTGTCGCTACTGGATAGGCATGTTTCAGCGGTAACGATAATTATTATGTTTAGGAGTCCCAGGCAGGTTTGAAACATGAGCGCCTTACTATAAATTGGAATCGGGAAACGAAAGGAAAAAAAAATAAATTCTGAATGCAACAGTCTATGGGGGACCGGACTTCATTAGCATTGCCATAAAGCATCAGTCGAGGTCCAGAACCGAATCCTCCGGGTCGCGGGAGCGGGGACTTGAATATATTGACCAAAAAAAAAAGCCCTAACATTTACAGACTTTGAATTAGTTGTTTTTTTTTTATCATTGAATCATTTAGAAGCAACTAAATCAATGATCAATTATCAGAGATTCTAATAAAAAGAGATAGGACCTAAAAAATACTCCGAATTAGGATGCGCGGTAAAAATGTAGGGCATCAATACATTTATAATAAATAGGTGCCAAGCAGGCTGATTACTGTAATTTCAGAATTTAATAACAGGTAGCAATTAATTATGTGAAATGATCTCCATATCATTATTATTACAAAGTAATTATGAAACGCGTAGAAACGTACTGTGCTAATTTGGGCTGTTGGGTTTAAGATATTACAAGAGTGGTCATGTAGCTCTTAGTCATGGTGTGGAGAAACCTAATCAGCGAACCGGGGAACTCCCAGGGTTTGCCCCATGGATCTCATGGTGTGAGGGTGAAGGGGCAGATTCTGAGGGTCACACAGTCTGGAGCTGATTCCTTCCTATTCTCCCCCCCCGCTGTGATCAGAGATATGACTCCCAACCGGTGATTTTGCTACCAGTATGGTTGATATCCATAACCCTTGAAGGACGCGGCTAGGACGGCTCACTGATGTCGGTGGGTGGTCCTGCTGACGTCAGGGGCGTTCCCACTGACGTTGGGGGCGTTCCCACTGACGTTGGGGGCGTTTCCACTGATGTAAGGAGGCATGTCCGCTGACAATGCGGGAAACACCTCCATTGAAAGGGGAAATGGGTAGGGTGTCAAGAGCCCACTCCTGCGACCCGGAGAACTTGGGTGTTGACTCGGAGAAGCGATGCTTCTCCCAGAGTTCTCCAGGTCAAACCTGGAGCGTTTCCAAGTATATTGATATCCCTGCTTGAATGCAGGTGACTCCATCAAGTGTATCTTTAAATAATGACAAGTCAAGGTTTCCATTTTTAAAGCCATTTGGGTAACTAATTTGGCCAGTTGCTGCAGAGAATCTTCACGATGGGCTTTTAGTTTAGAAAGTTCCCAGATTGCTTACAAGGTCCCTTATATACCCAGGTGCATCTGCCTACCAAGGACATTTAAATCCCTTTAAATTCCATACTCATCTAAACCAACAGTAATCTTTCTTAAGGAAGTCTGATTCCCGTATCCGGGAACTCTGAGGGTGTGAACTTGGGTCTCAGGGTTTTTGCCCCAATCTCAGGGTGAAGGGGCAGAATCTCAGGGTCACACAGTCAGCTGATTTATGAAGTTCCCAGTTATGCTGATCCCCAATGCCAGAAGAAACATGGCCGTAGTATTGGCTGATGTTGCTTGCCAACCCAAGAAATTCAGCAAACATTTACTAATTATAGGGCCAAAATGAGCTAAAATGTGTGACCCATAGTTTGATGAACTCATAAAATTTCTCAGGGAAAAGAGCCAAGTAATTAAACCCGCTAACATAGCAATTTATTAAGGTTTATTAAGCACATACACCCATCTATTTATCAACAAACTATCCGAAGAGACAGTAAGGGGCTTGTATACCGTATCATATTTGTATGTCGTTTTTTTTTTGGTTTTAAATATAATTCTTCAAATTGAACAGATTTTTTAAAAATATATTACAACACATTGAAGATTTCTCTGTCCGTTAGTTCTAAACCCATCCCGGAGAGCCATCTATCTATATATATATCTTTATTGGAATACTTCGCCGCAATCCCAAAGTTCAGGTCTGTTTGTGGTCCCTGAGGGTTTGTTCTTCTGAAACACTGAGCAAGTACCCAGCATGCAGTATGGAGAATATACCCCTGTCTTTGGGCAGTAGGCATGGTGGTCGATGTTTCTGGAGCCCCAATGAGTCTCTGGTCAATAACTTTTCTTTTATTCTGTTTTTTTTTTTCTTTTTCACAGACTGGCATTAAAAAATCTACCGTTATGTGTTATTTGGTTTAATAAATCAGCGGTAATTCCCCATCTACTTCCTGCAGGAAAAACAGAATTCTATGCTAATAGAATCTTTTTGCATTTCTAGATACAACCCTTTTTTTTAGGTGGTTTGTAAAATTAGACTTTGATTGCCTCTGTTGAGAGGCCGAGGACTTGTTCTGGTTGGTCATGGACACAGAACAAATAATGAGCAAATAAATTCTCAGCAGTACAATGAATGAAACAAGCACAATTTCTTAAAACAAAGCATGAAGTACGCTCTAATGAGATATTTTTGTTTAGATATATATGAGCTTTAGAGGTTTATGGAACCTGCATTGATGATTCTACGATTCTGGAACCATTGTTTAAGGTCTACCTGGAGTGATATGTCTCATGTGGGCAGAAGAAGTGCTGATTATTGACACGCTCGATGACATGTAGGAAGGACATGTTGAAGGACATCACCATCCTTTGTGACAGGAGCCACTCATTGAGAAAGGGACAGCTGCCCCCAAGCATTTCCATGTTATCACAACCTCAGCATTATGATATACTAATAAATTTGTGGTGACACTAGGGAACCCCTTGTATTATAATCTTGGAGTGTGTGTTGGCTTCTTTGTACACTGACTCATACGCCTTCAACTATATATATATACACCTACTTATTTATCTAAAGCTATGGTTCCTTCTGCATGTATACTGATCCAGATACTCGTTGCTGTCTATATATTCACATGTAAACCTCCATGTATGTGTTTCTGCCCACATAGATCAGTAACTTGGCTTCTGCATACAACACCCACCTTATTTCTGAAAGCCCTCGGCATCAGCCAGAAGTCCCTTGTTTCCTTGTTTTATGAATTAAGTTATTAGCATACCTGAGCTGCAGGGAGGTGCTGATGTTACTACCCATAAATTTAGGAGGGGTTGGTGTCCCCAGCTCTATAAAATACACTCACACACTGAGGTCACATCACTTATTTGCAACTATGGCAGGTAGATGTACGTATGTCCCCCACCACCAGAAGACCACCACCCAGGAGACCACGCAATCTAAGGTAATGTGCCCAAATTAACATCAACTCTTTGTGTTAATGAAACTGTTTTATTTAATGGGCATGCTGCTAATGTGGGGTATCCCGGGGTCTCCTTTAGCTAGGGATAGCCATTCACAAAGCTAAATGTAGGGCAACAATAATTTTAATACATTGAATTTACATAATGTCAGTTTGTTATGGAAGAATCCTAAATTGTCCTCGAAAATCACTCTTCTGAAGTCTGGAATAACTCAGCAGAAACTTAACGTACAAATGTCTTAAGAAGATAATGCAACCTACATTTTGGCAGGGAAGTTGATTCTGACAGCATTTGTTCATGGAGAGGTCTAGTTACTAATAGAGATATTATGTAGCAACTCTGTGGTTACTGTGGTTCAGCAATTAGCCCCCCATGGAAGACCATGAAGATTACATGAATAAAGTATCTAAAAAATGACCACAAATGATACAAGTGAGACTTCTCTAACTTTTAAACCTCCAACTCTGTGGTTTCGTTGATGGATACCAACTAGACTCCAAATACACAAGTATTGATTATTAATAGCGTCATCATTGAACCAACACGATCTACTCCAGACTATGTGACCCCGAGAATCCAAACACTGAATGCAGGTGACTTCATTTAGAATATCTTTACCTCCTGACAAGCCATGGCTTCCATAAGGATCTATAATATTTGAACCATCTGGTTCCCATAACTAATGAGACTCAATTAAGTGTATCTTTAAATAATGACAAGTACCTGTTTCCACAAGGGCCGGTATTAAAGACATTCGGGTAACATATTCGACGGGTCCTTACATAGAATCGTCACAATGGGCTATTAAAGGGTTAATAATTTAAGAGTCTCAAGGTCAGCTCATTTTCAAAGTCCCCACTCCCAGATATCCTAATAACTTTTGCAAAGGACAGCAACTTAATGATATCATGAGGTTTAATAAAGATGCCGCTGCGTTAAAGTGTTACCTGTCTAAAAGTCACATTGTAACGGAAGAATTATCTGTGTCCGACTTGCCTTTTGATTTTCAAATATATCATCGAGGCATAGAAATTGGATTTCGTAATATCAAACGATGTGGTTACACATAGATCACTGATGAAGATGATGATTCCGTAATGATTTTCAGATCTTTCCTTCTGATAATTGTTAAATGGGAGTTTACTTGTCGTCTTCTTATAATCCCTGATTAGAAGATAATGCCTTTGGAGACATGTTCAATGATGAATGATGAAGCATTCGTATATTAGTAATTAATAATTAATAATTATTCTAAGCAGCGCCATAATTAAAATATCAAATTGCAAGCATCTGCATAACACCCAGAGAACAAATGACATCATATTTTAGATCTCGTCCAGTAACTTGCCAACGAAGTCCAGGAACTAATTGCAACTTCTTGTCAATCCCTTGCTACTCCTTAACCAGCTAATTATCCTTGTCTTTAACAAGATATGCCTAAAGTAGGAGTAATCGAACAGTATAGTTCCTAGTCCTACATAGTTGTCTATATTACATCATATAAACTTCAATTAGTTCTGGCTGATACAGTTTAGCAGTAAAACCTCCTCCATGCGTCTACCTCCTGCAACACGTTCTTGGTTTTCCTTGAAAGCTAAGCTGGTTCCTGATGGGGAAAAAATGGGCTATGAGTTGGATTATGAGACTAGCAATACATTTTATGGGTTTTCCAAAGTGCCTTCTGGTGATGGAAGGTCAACTAGAGACCAAGATCTTTAGCTTTCAAAGATTCTGGAGAAGGAAGGCTTTATCTGCTAGTTCCAAGGTCACTCAGGAAAAGATAAAACTACAATACTTTCTCCAGCATTACCTGATATGATCTTACACGATCATTAAAAGTTTGGTTAGTAACGTTTTCCTTTGACCTGTCGATTATAAGAACTTCCGATATTCAAAGTTGAGGAAGAGCGACCTGGTTACAAGCACGGCCACCGCGAGGACAGGGCTTTGGCAAGAATTTTTTGAAATAACCATTTCTGTAAATAATTCATAATAACACTAGAGCATCGACAACGCTTATTTAGTATACATCAGAAGATAATAATACATTGAGGAAACGAAAGCATTAATTTCCTCTTCAAACCAAAGCTGTAAAATCCCCATCAAAGCTTTAGACCACTGTTTAACAGGGTTGTGGCCACCTACCCAGAAATATGTTTGTGTGATTCATTTTAACAAACATATTAACCGCCGCACCCTGGGTTTAATGTTATTTATTGTGAGGTGAGTCCTATTGACAGCCTAGAATAATAATAGCCTCCTTAATTCTGGACTTAGTGCCAAGACGTCATGTTTTATTTCCTTGCCAATGAGGAAGATCCGGTAACCGGTCACAGATCTCTGGCTTCTTTGCCTAAAGAGCTGGAGTTCCAAGATGGAACACACAGCGTTCCCTGCCAAACGTCATGGGAGTTATAGATCAGTAACATCTACAGATCACATCTCAGTAATGTCCACTATCGGGTTGCACGGAGTTAGTAATGACCATTGTACAAGCCAGTGTCCTAAATTCTAAAATTCTGGAGGTCATCTCCACCTGCTATGTACAAAACATCCTTATTTTTATACAATACATCACATCAAATGTTCTAGCCGCTTTCAAAGCAGCCAATTAAGGTCTATTTCTGTTTTTTCTTCCTTGTGGTCATCGGTAATGGCTTGTAATGCATTATCCAAGATGGCAACTTGACCGGTCTTGGGATGATGGGCTGGCAGCTTCCTAGGTAGTAGCCATACCATAATTTGGATTTTATTCATCAATCCACGTCAATACACTGATGGGGTGAGAGAAGAACAAGTTGACGACTGTTACAATTTCTTATAGGGGGCGTCACACTAGTCTGACTTTTCCTTTCAGTCTTAGCAGGATATCATGAGATGATGGGTATTTTTTAATTAAAAATGTCTGTTTTGTGTAATTTCACAAACTGCCGGATAGCTACTAAACAAAAAAATCGAATTATGGGTGCAAAGAAGTTTGAAATCTGGTGGTTCACAGCATCACCCTGGCAGCTTACAGAAAAATTGGCAGTGGCCCCACAAAAATAGGGGTGTAGCTTCAACTTGGCCCAGACGGTTGGCAGGGCATACTTATAAATTCCAAATTGAGTAATTAATAACAATTTTGAACACACCTACGATACTTGACATCTTCACAGAAGTTCCATCTCAAATGTCCCTAATATTAACTAGTTTTTGGGTATTTTTTCTTCAGGACACCATTAACGTCAATCTGTTTCCTTTAAATTCTGAAGTTATTGCTCAGTTTAAGGTATTTTGTCTCCGCAGCCTGATGTCTTGACCACAGCCGGAGGGATTCCCATCGGGGAGACGGAAGCTGTGATGACCGTTGGTCTCCGAGGACCACTTCTCATGCAAGATGTGATCTTTACAGAAGAGATGGCTCATTTTACCAGGGAACGGATCCCCGAGAGAGTGGTGCATGCACGGGGAGCTGGTGAGACATATCCTTTTACCTATCTCATTGACGCTAGGACTTCTTCCTAGGACATCTTGCCAAACCAATAATTAACGCAAAAGCCACATCTAAAAATCAAAGTTAAGTTAAGAAACTAGACCATGATATATAATGAAGTATTCAACCATTAATAGGGATTCCATATGCAGAAGAAGACCTCTGAGGTCATCTTTTCCATGTAGGCTCAATAAAGAGGTATCACCTTCACCGAAACCACTAACATACATTAGGCAATCGTAGTTTCGTGTATTGAGTTCCTTGTGGACAGTTCAACTGATTGCTAACCTAAAGCCTAGACCCTAAAAGCCTAGAGCTGCCCTTTCACCTATTCTGCAGCATAGCCCCCAAACCATGAATTCCTTCTCGGGAAGGGAATTCCATCCTAAGAAACTGATGTTTACATTACATTTAATTATATAGCGCCAGGAGATTCCATCGGCACTGTATGATTAGACCATTATTGGGATCTGGTTCCTATTCATCGACGAGGGCATACATGGGACACACGAAGAATTGAAGGATAGATATAATACGCTCAGCATTAGAAAATGGATAAAATGGAGAAGCGATTTTGACCTCACTGGCCAACTGTGGCCTCTTTGATCAATCAAGGTGCAAGGGTGGTCTTTTTTCTATTATACCCATGACTATGCCTGTTACCCCCTCATGGAATTACCTAAAAAAAGTAGCTTAAAAATATTAGCATTTAATTCATTTTTTTTCTGCAGGAAGTAGATGGGGACAGTCTGTGAAAAAAACCCAACACCTTAATCTTTATTGTATGTAAATTAATTAATGTTTTGTCAAAGAATCATTTGGCCGCTTTAGTGAGTAGTCCATACTTGAAGGAAGGGGCCGGTTCATTGCCATCTCTGGAATCCACGCCGCATGGCGAGGCCACGCGCATAAACTCATGACTTTATTACAGGAGCGTTCGGTTATTTTGAAGTGATTTACGATATCACGAAATACTGCAAAGCCAAAGTGTTTGAGAAGATTGGGAAGAGAACTCCAATAGCGGTTCGGTTTTCTACGACAGGTAAGTACCGGGAATATGTGATAATAAGAAGTAATTTCATGGAGTCTTTACATAATAACCATACTAAGTTTAGTAACACTCGTGATGGTTGAGTTTAAAAGCACTAGACGCACAACAAAAACCAGAATAAAATAAAAGTTATTGACCAGAGACTCACTGGGGCTCCAGAAACATCGACCACCATGCCTACTGCCCAAAGACAGGGGTATATTCTCCATACTGCATGCTGGGTACTTGCTCAGTGTTTCAGAAGAACAAACCCTACTCGGTTTGTTCTATTCTAGTTTTAGTTGTAGACCGTTTCTTTCTGGTTGTGCCCTGACTCAATGGAGGACTACCAGTAGAGTCGGGTACAATGGTGGCAGCTACGTCCTCACAGGTTTCACATTTCTCGAGTTTCGCCGGTTCTCTGGGCTTGGTTCTCGGTGGTAAGAGGGTGAATGTGCTTCTTTACAGCTGGGGAATCCGGAAGTGCTGACACGCTGCGAGATCCCCGGGGATTTGCTCTTAAATTCTACACGGAACATGGGAACTGGGACCTTGTGGGAAACAACACCCCGATATTCTTCATCAGGGATCCCATGCTGGTCGGTATCTAAGCGCGTTTCCATCCATGGGTAAAGTATGAATATAATGTTGATACAAGCTGTAAAAGGCCCAATTTGACCCTTATTATAGAGGCTTGGACACCAGTCAATGAAAATGCATAGGCATTAAACCAGAAGATCCAGCTTGAGGAACATTTAGTTGACTTGGGTGACCCACCAGTTTTTGGCCAACTAGACTAGTTATTGACTAGAATGCCTAGAATACAATTCAGAACATGAACATGAACATGATGTAACTATGATTTTTTTTTTTGTCTCCAGTTTCCGTCTCTTTCTCACGCTCAGAAGAGGAACCCGCAAACTCATACTAGAGACCCTAATGCACTTTGGGATTTTATTACCCTACGACCTGAGTCTCTCCATGAGGTACCCGTCAAATGCTTGTTAACCAGCGCAGCGTGTTTCTCCTGGGAACAATTGTTTAGGATAAAATGCTATAAACACTAGGGACAATAAGGAAACTGATGTTTAATACTCCCATTAGAACCTTAAATTACAACTCAATGAAGGCGCCGACTGTTGAGTAGTCAGCATTTTGTATTTATCAAACAAAAAGAAAATCCAGGGGAGGAAAAAGCCTTCGCCACACCTAATCCAAGGATACCTTGAGGTTATTTGTTCAGCTATAAATAATCTTTACTACATAGTAATAATAGCTGATAATGAGATACCGTCTAACTCATTTTGTGCCCCAAAGACCACTTACTCATAGGCACAGGAACACATTTTGTGAGATGTTTGTGAGTCATATTTTACAAGACGTTGCTAATCAGAGGGATCTCTGTGACTAAATAACACGCCACGCGTCTCTCTACATATAGATCACACACTTGTTCAGTGATTGCGGCATCCCTGATGGGTTCCGGTATATGGACGGCTTCGGGAATCATGCCTTCAAACTGGTGAATGCGGCGGGGAAAGCTGTTTATTGCAAGTTCCACTACAAGGTACCTGCGGAACTGGCGCTTCACTAGATTATATCCTGTATGCATACAGAATTTTTTTTTTTAAGTATGGGCTGACATTTATTCATGGAATATATATATATTATATATATATATATATATATATATACTTGTCACATGAGCCTATATGAAAATGACATCACTAGTGTATAGTCAACATTAAGATGACCTCACTAGAACATGTTCTAATGTCCAGTGTAGGGATCAATATGACATCAGGGCTGGATATTCTAATGATGCATCTTCTACAGATCAAATCATGTCAAGGCAATATTAAGTGAAATATCAAGCTGGGATCAGTAGTGACCATTCTGTCATACTTCAGGGTGACATCACTAGTGCGTATTCTAATTATGTTATATATCTAGATCAAATGATGTCACTTTATTGAGGTGACATCATCAGACCATATTCGAATGTCAAGTGTCTAAGTGCCCTAGTCACATACAGTTTCTGGCATAAAGAAAATACGTATAGATACTAGGAATGAATTCTAACCCGGAACTTTCTGTTCTAATACTTCCAGTCCAAACAAGGAATTAAGAACCTGTCCCCAGAGAAAGCTGAGGCTTTGGCTGGAAGTGATCCCGATTATGCTCTGCGGGATTTGTATGACGCCATCGCCAGAGGCGACTTTCCGTCCTGGACGTTGTGCATCCAGGTCATGACTTTTGAAGAAGCTGAGAAGTTGCATTTCAACCCCTTTGACATCACCAAAGTAAGTGAAAAGAAACTACACGAGGACACCTGATCACCCAACAGGGCAACATGCCTTCAGTTATTAGGCAGAAGAGGACCTGTCAGCTAAGCCATTATATATAATTGATCATGAATAGATAGTTACATAGTAAGTACAATCTTTTTTATTGATGTATATAGCACCATAATATTCCGTAGCTTTGTACAATGGGTAAACAGGACCCATCAAATAGTTTCTCATAACAGTTTGGGCTTAGAGAAACAAAAGGTAAGGAGATGTTGAAATGAGCTTACAAGCTAGAAGATCTGGCTTAAATTCTGGGTGCTTTTATTTTTCTAACCGATGCTACATCTGCCGTTCTATGAGACGTGATGAATAAAGTTATAATAAGCTAAAAGCTAAAAACAGGCTTTTATTAAATACAAGTAGCAGATGGTACCAAGAAAACAAAAATCAGGAGCGATCCATCGCCTAATGGCTTCTGTACATGACACTTAGTCATATGTTTAAAATGCATTGAGTCACCATGCGTATGATGCAACATATTAACATAATTGTCAGCGTTCCATAAGAACCAGCACGTGCTTAATGATGTCACTAGCAATGGGGACACCTAGTGGCCAAAAACAAATATGCACACACAAAATCATTTAAACTACTTTCATACTAGAAAGAACACACCTATGAAATGTTGTAAAGGGAATTTATTTTATGTACAAACTGTTACAACAGGCGTAATAAAGCACATACACACCCCATGCCAAATGTTACACCACTACAGTCATTGCAACAAATGTCATTCACTATCATTAATTTTATGTATTATTAAGTACGAGAAAAAGGTATGAGAAATTTAAAAAAGGTTTTTATATTGATTTGATGTTGTCTTGATAATTTAGCCTTTTCCTCTGGTCTCTGGTAAGGTGGGCTCCCTCTTTGGTGTACAATACATGGGACAAGGTGTATATCCCATTTTCACACAAGGTGGTCTCTGTTCTGCAGGTTTGGCCTGAAGAAGACTTCCCTCTGATCCCAGTGGGGATCCTGACATTAAACAGAAACCCAGTCAACTACTTTGCTGAAGTGGAACAAATTGCCTTCGCACCTAGTAATATGGTTCCAGGAATAGAACCCAGCCCGGACAAAATGCTCCACGTAAGCTGCAGACCCCCTCCGACGCTTTACTAATGGTGGCTTCTCCTCTACATTGCCATGGCGTACAGAGGCCCTTTATCACTCCCATCACTCCTGTGTCCCAATGGCCCTTTATCACTCCCATCACTCCTGTGT
>VKOC01000004.1:1912408-1954310 GCA_009364415.1 Spea multiplicata | reverse complement strand
AGGATAATATCATGTATAATATAATGATAGTATAACGGTATAGGGCGTTATGAGGATAATATCCTATATAATATAATGTGCGGGAAATTATATGGTTAAAGCGGACATTGCCCTTGGAGTAAGTGAGGACTTCCTGAAAAATCTAAAATTTACAGGCGAATGTCAAAAGGCCCCGGCCAACTAACCGCAGCCGTGCACAGATTTTGATTAAAATTTAATCCCAACATCTGTGCGCCTCGCTGCACCCGGAGCCGGAACGGCTGCCCTTGCCATGACCTTAAATCGGCGCCGTTCTCTTTGCTGGACGGAGCCGGCGCTCAGGGGTTGAGTCCGGCACCATATCATACATCGGCTCGGAATCCAGAGCCGGAACATGAAGTTCCAGTCTCAGCAAGAGCACCTTCTGCAAGTAACATCACCAGGAGGAACGTCTCGCTGGTTCTTTCGCTGGCTTAGAATCATGGAAGATGTTTAATTCTCCAGGTTAAATGATCTTATCTGTGAAAGGCTACCATACATCAGAACCTCATCGAGGTGGAAAGCTCCCTGATGACCCAAAAACCTCCCCTCAATATACTGTCCGGCTCCCATTTACCGATCATCTACCTTCTCCAAGCTGTTTGATCTTCACTACCTTCTCCATCTGTCTTATGTCTATCTCACGCCCCCCCCCCCCCATTCAACATGTGAAAGATTAACTCTCATGCTTCACATCAAGCTGGTGAGGGTGTCGAGAGCTGTACGCGCCGACACCAGAGGCCTGGAAGTTGCAATCTCAGCTCGCGAGGCGGCAATAATTCCATCTCCACAAAAAAAGAATCCTACGAAGGACTTGATGGCATTGGAGTGAAAAATGACACGATGCATCTGAGATCTGCGTGGATCTTCTCAGTGGGCGGACGGGGGGGGGCAGGAGGGAAGGATAATGAGGGAAGCCCGTTTTCCTTTAATCACTGATTATTTCAGGGGTTTGGGTTTGATGGAGATGTGCTGGAGATGCTGGGAGCTGGAGGGGAGCCTGTGTCAGAGAGGAGATGCTGAGAATAGAGATGGAACAATGTATCTGATAAACAGATGGAATAAAACATGAGATCAGGCTGTCGGGACCCTTAGCGGCAGCACATGGAGCTCTCTCATCATCTTGGATTGTTGCGAAGGAACATTAAACATCTTCAGCAACATCCAACCCCACAGCAGCGCATGGCGGCAGCATAGTTTTGCTACTAAGTATCACTCAGCAGGAACAAACACAGTAACTCCAATCTCGATGCGTTGTTCTTTTGTCTTAAGAATGAAGCATAGAAACATTGAATTATCCAACAGATCGTCCCCCTTCGGCCCCCATCTCAAACCTTAATCAGTCGTTGGTCTCGTCTTAGATTCAGGAGCCTTATGCCTATCCCTAGTTTCCATTCTAGGTTTCCCTTCAAGCCTTCTCTGTTTGCGGTAGAACATCAACAGGAATTATCGCAGGGAAACGGGTGAAATATGGAAAAAAATTAAAAAAAGAACAGGTTTTTGTTTCCATTGCCCCTTAAATGGCCTTAAGATCCCGAGGTGTTAGAAGGACGTAGTTTCGTATATTCCTTGATTTATTCAGCAGGCTTCTTTATCTGTAATGTTTGTGAAAAGTATGGTTGAGTTACTTGTTCATAGCCGACTATCCTCCGTTTGATACATTTTTGTTTTTTTTATTGTTGAATGTTCTTTCTGCGTCTACCGCCCCCCCCCACCCCACCATGGAACAGAAGTAGAAAAGCGAAACGTAACATAGGATATCTCCCTGTTTGGACGCAGCCCGCTAAATGCCTCCAGCACCGACACCCCGCCGCTTATGGGATTGTACGATACGGGAGTCATTGATTCCAACTTTTCAGCTGCCTCTCGTAGCCCCGTGAGTTCAATATGCAGCACTTAAAAGCGTGCGCGCAGTCCGAGCGAACAGCAGCCCAATAACTCCCTCCTGTAACTCGCGGAGCTCCCCGGACAGCCGGCGCCGGCCAAAAGCAAGACGTTAACGCGCTACACGATGGGCACTTAGGAACAAACGCTTGATTTGTTCAGCATCGACTAGAAGTGGAAATGCAATCTATATTACATACAGCGTGTCCGAGAACAATCCCACTGTTCAGAGGGAGATTATACCCGTAACCCCCGAGAACTTTACTTTACTCGGAGTGTATGGCTGTTAATGGATACGGTCGATTCGCAGAGCTACTGAAGTAAAGTGACTGGTGTCGGACATCTTGTAGAGATGACCAACGGCCGGCCAGGTCCCACCAGTGCTCCTCTCCACGCGTTACTCCATGGAAGCGGTGGGATTGCATTATTGTAGACAATTACATTTTTTTCATGCAAGCTTGGTATAGATTCCATCGTTATGGTCTTTGGCCACCATATCCACAAGTCATGGCCAGCATTCCAGGTCTTGAGGACGTTGGCCATGGTCAAGCCCAATAAGCGTGGCCATTAGTACAGCCCCGGTACCAGTTCTCTTTAAGACTAGGAAACATTCAGCCTTAAAAAATAGGGGCGAGCCATGAATGAGCGTTGTTTACAATTGAGGGAATAGCTCGTCTTCTCTTAGTCGCTCATGTTGGTGTTAATTCTGAACACGGGGAACACGTTAATGTCACGCCACACGAAACCAAGCCTGGATGGATAGATTAGATAAGGTTTATTTGTGGAGCGAACTAGCGAGTGCAAGTAATGTTCTGTCCAAGTGGGACAGCACCTTTAATATCTACTACTAATTCCCACATATTTATCGGAACACAAAACCCGCCGGTGAATCCCACGAGTGTTAACGCTGTCCTTCGAACGACGTTCCTTCAGTCACCAATGCTCACTGTGAGGATTCGGGGTAGATGCCGCCTGGCGCGTACCATTCTCTCTTCTCTTTACATATACACAGAAATGACTTGGAAGCTGGAATTTTTTTTCCTCCCCGAGCCATACATCTGCTCGGCGGCTCGTTATATAATCACAAAGGGCTTTTTCAGCTGAATACATCAAGTTTGTTACAGACGGCAGATAGCGGCACGTGCCTTCGTGGCCGAGGTGCGGAGCAGGACACGGGACATCGGGCGACGGATATATACGTTAAAGGAATCCAAAATATTTATTAAAAAAAATGATTAAAACCCAATAGGTGGGATTTTAAAGCAGGATTAGGAGTTTTCTTAAAATCCAGAGATTAAGATTTTTTTAAATATTGTATTATCACATATCAACTGGATGAACCTGGGACACCTCGGGGCAGATCCTCATATTCTCCTCTGATTTAAAGATATATGAACATCCCGATTGGTACTTTTCTCGTTGCTATATCACATGTGAAATCCCTGCGGGCAAAGTGGGGGGATTCGGGGTAGCTGCATCTCCACAGCTGCAGCTTCTACCTCAGGAAGGCACTTTTACCCCCCTTTTTTTTAATTTTATTTTAAAGAATGCCTGTTGAAGCGCTCACAGAGTTCTTTAACATACACCCTAAGTAACCTTCACTTTACATCACAAGTTAGGGTTTCCAGCTCGGCCGCATCAGAGCGGAGCCGTGGGTTCCGTACGTGGTAGAATTCGGTAACGGGGTACGGGCAGCCACAGAACCATGAAGAATTCATTCATTAACAGTGCGGGTTTGGTGCATGAATGTCACGACCTCATAGCAAGCGCTTGTCAGACACTCTCGCGCAGACCGTAACATTCCAAGGGGTCTATATTTTTAAACGGCTGATCCGGCGCCTCTTGAGACCCGTTCCTTCACGGCCAGGGTAATAAATGCTGAAATCTGCTACAAAAAGAGTTAAACGCAGAGGTTTGGGAAATCCTCATATGACTTCTTTCATGTGACAGATCCGTTCTGCATCTGTCACGTCCCTCGGGGCTCAATCCATTTGAAATCACAACAATGTGCCGTTTTCGCACTGAAAGGCACCTTCCCGGGACGCGGACGCAAGACAAAGAAAGCGACCCCCCCCGGTGCTTCACGGCAGTGCTTTCTCTAAACGTTATTCTGGTCGCCCTCTTTGCCCGGTAGCAAAGGCCCATTTTTAACCCCCCCCCAAAAAAACCCTTGAATAACGACGTGCTCGGTAGTGGAGAGAATAATTGTGGGACTATGATATACAGAGTCCCGTCCCATTAACACTTTCACTGCCAGACGTATGACCCTATGCTACAGAGCTTTTCTCAGTAACGAAACGGGGGTAACATTTGTTCTATACGTGTACTAACCCCACAATGTTACACTTCCGCAGCACAAACATGACCCTAAATCTGGATTGTTGGTCCTGTAGTGCAGAGGCGCAGGGACTTCTGTTACAATTGCGCATGTTTGTGGGGAGTCTGTCCAGAGACCCTCCGCAGAGCGCAGAGCCGAGGAATGACTCCACCGCCCGAGCCGCAGGATTTAAGAGATGTTGAAGTCCGGCGTTCAGACGCTGCTGGCGCGCTGTTCATCGACGCGCAATGTAAACTTGCGGAGGTTTTTAAAGGTTCCGTTCCGCTTATACATTTTTTTCCCCACTTTCCTAGATACCTAAATTATTACGTGCTACTCTTATGTCCGTGTAAAATAAGCATGCTCCTGGTTTAAAATAAAGGAGCACAGATGGCTGTGTTATAATACATAGAGGAGAGGCTCGGGAAGAATGACAGGACTCTAAGGTTTCTAAGCAACTCCAGTATCTCAAAAAACCTTTTAATGCAGCTTTTAGGTGACATGGAGCACCAAGGAGAAAAATAAAATGGATATTTTATAACGGCACTCAAGGTGGAACTGAACCTTTAAGAGGAGACCTAATGGCAATGACATCGGCCGGAGCAGGGCATACAAAGCACAGCTTTACGAACCCATTTATCTGCATTACACGAATAAAGAAAAGAAATCTAGAAAATACACACAGACACATTTTATCAGTAGCCTGTTTAAAGTTTTATTTTTTAAAGTGGAAACCCAAGAAATCTATAATATGTTTATTGCACTTTTAAGCTTCCTTTGCCACACACCAACCGAGAAGAGTCTAAACTTCGATTAAATACAGACCATTTTATCTGGTCAAATTACATCAGTATAGAAAAGAATCGACTCTGATTCAAGTAATAAATCATCAATAAAACCTCTGAAAGCAGCATTTTCTATACAGTCCAAACCAGGAATTGTTTAGCAAATATAATATTATATAAAGTCATCTAATACAGAACAACCTTGATATACAGAACAGCTTTGGGGTCAGAGACAAGGAACCTCTGAGCACTCTGTCTACTGCGGACTACGGCTCCCATAAAGCCTCTGGATGGCAAAACGCCATGGGGATTGTAGTCCATAGAAGACGATGTGCCCTTGGCCGCTGCCCCTGCTTTATATTAACTCTTGACAGCCCAGGAGGCCAAGCAACGCGTTTCACGGCCTCTTAAGACCTAAAGGCTTACATACAGCAGTGAGATTTCTATATACATACAACCCTACCCAGTGCAAGGTATAAAAGCAGCAATATACTGTGGGTAAGAAGGAGTGTTAAATACAGGATCCAGTATTTACAGTTCATAGGACTGAATATTTTCAGACCCTACGAGAATTATTTTAAATATACACTTTTAAATAGAGAATGACTTGCTCCTACGCGCCGAGACCCTGTATACCTTTATAACTCAGTAGTGATACACCAGACGTCTTGCTCCCGTGCTCCGTAACTCAATACACGTGGTTTACAAAAATAAATTGTTAGTGTCATTGGATGCCAAGGGTTAACAGAAGGTTTCGTGCCGCCGTTAACCCTTAAGCAGCCGGAGAGGCCTCTGTAGTATTGTTGAAAGCGAGATTCCCGGCTATAAGACTCCCATCAGGCACATGAGGACTAGAGCGTGCAGCACCAGAAGATAAGTCAGAAACAGGTAGCGAGATTTCGATCGGGACGTCAACAGCTTGGAGCAGTAAAGACTTCTGCCACGCAGCCACCTCCGCAGCGAGAGGACGCCTCCTTTCATCTAAAAGGGGGAAAGAAAGAAAAAAAAAATCACATTACAGCGCTCGTGAAATGAATGAAAAACTGTGGAAAATGGCAACCTATAAAAATAACGCAACATTAGTAGGTCTCATAATACTCTGTGAAACACAAAAAAATTAACACCAAGAACCACCTACCCACTACGTTCCATCTGCAATCTTTAAAAATTAAAATATATCAATAAGAATTTTAAAAAAAACATACAAAAGTCCACATTTTATTTAAGAAATTTCTTCCTCCTTTTTTCTTGTGAAGATGACGCGTGCCAGTTTTTAGACCAAAGACGAGCTTGCGTTACTATCTGAGAACCTCTGATAGGAAGGAAGGTGGTTTCCCGGAAGGATTTTCCCCGAGCGAGCTTGGCATCGTGGCTTCGTACAAACCTTGCGCAGCATAACATTCTGAGTCGGATCAATTATTAAAGCTTCTCTCTCGTCTTCAGACTCCATCTGGAGGGAGAACTCGTAGTCTCTGGATGAAGAATTTGTCTCATGTCTAAAACAACACACAAATTGTGAATATTTCAGCGATGCAACCACTGGGTACGAGTTCACATAAAACGAGCAGGGTTTGCCAAAATTCTACATGAACAGAGTCAAAAACCAAGAGACAAAGTAGTATGGAGAAGATGGCCTTATGGAGATGTGTGTAAGTGCTATACATATATATATATATATATAAATACATATACATATATATATAAAAGCAGTAACTGATATGTATCATGCCTGACCTTTTGCTCTGTTGCTCTGCCAGGTTCAAGGCATCTTCAGCAGCCTCCCTCCTGGACTTCTCTTCCATTAACCTGTCGGTGAGTTGGGCCAGCTCTCGTTGGGTTGTCCCGTAGTGGAACTCCATCTCTGCAAGCCTACATTACACACAAAAAATTATAAGACCGTAAACCGGAACCGGCCAAAATATATGTTTTCAGGCTTACCCTCTTACAACATTACTGGAAGACAGCTTGTAGTATCTTAAACAGATCAAACATCCCCAAAGCACTCTTGCCCCCTCTCACATAAAACCCCTCCTAGACAGAGATCTGCCCAGAGGTGAACGTTCCATGTAGGGAGCCGACATAGTATAGAGCAGTACCATTAACAACGCTCACATCAAGAAGTTGTAATATTCCAGTAGACACAACTAATTCCTTAGGGGCAGAAAAGTCACAATGTTAGCAAACCTCTTTCTCAGGTCCATCAGATCGGAACCGTCTACTTCCACGAGAACGCTTGCCTTTTCCCGGGAGACAACTTCTGCACGGAGGTCATTCTGTAAGCAATGCGTCAGGGGTTAAAAATCCACACATAAGAGGCATGGAGACCTGGATGAATATCAGTTGTAGAGTTGGAGTGAGAAGCAGATGTCCTCGCTCCTTTCTATAAGGATATGCAATCAGATACATAAGCAAACACCAAAGGTTCTTGTGATCTCACCCGGTTTCCCCCCTGCATGGTCCGAAGGTCCGTCTGAAGTCTGTAGTGTTGGTTCTGCAGGTCGCTGTATCTTTTCTGTGCCTCCTCCAGGCCCTGGGATACGGTGTTCAGCTGAGCCGACAACAACGTATTCATTTCTATCGCCTCCATAGCCTGAAAAGAGACCGTACGACATTATCGGGGGGGCTTTACCTGCCAGGGGGGAAATTTACTAGCCCACCAGCTGCTTTGTGATACACAATGTTTCTATTACGTAAGTTATGGTGGGAAAAGGTGATGGAAAACCCTTCCACTTAAAATTAAGGGGGTAGTAGAAGCATTATTAGACACTCATCAATGTTTCTATTATGTGTCTGTTAGACATCTACAAAAAAGTCTGTTTGCGTAAAGTGTCAGTCTAACTACCCTTGCAATTTTATGCAAACTTCACACGTGGAATGACATGTTAGATGGAATATTAAATGTAAAAAAGTGAATGTCCATGACATGATTTAGGCGTATTCCGTAACGGGACCGTGCCAGCATTTAACATCCAGTAGCTCACCTTGGCGTTAACTTGCTGTATGATGAGGTCTTTCTGCTTGATCTCCTGAAGGTATCGCTGGACATCATGCTTCGGCTGAGCTTTGTCTTCTGCTTGCTCACCAACTCTTTCTTTAGAAGTAGGACTTCCCAATAATGAAATTCTCTCCAAGTTCTGCAACACACATTGAGCCCATTACACCGTTTCTGGTAATTATTAACAATTAGGTATTTATTATTATTTGCGTTCAATGCCCGGCAGCTGGAAGAGTAAGCCTCAAGGTAATAATTCTAGGAAAACATTCTTCTCTACCTAAATTCTACAAGGGACAATATGAATTTTGGGGATGGGACTATATAAAAAGAAATGCTGGGGAGATGTATTAAGCACCTTAAACAACAGATAATGGAGGGAACATGACCACCTGAAGGGTAAGTGCTGCTAAATCTGCACCCCTTGATTGTTTTTAAGAATGAACCATGCCACTTAATTCCCATACTTTAAAACATATTTGTAACAAAATACAAAAAGATACTTTTTTTTTTAATTAGTTTACGGTGCTCGGTAGTTCTCTCACCTTCGCACCATATAACACACCGCCGCCGGTGGCAGACTGATCCAGGGCTTTGTGTAACTCTGCAATCTGATGGTCTTTATCTGCGAGTCTGGCATTAAGCTCATGTCGGAGAACTTGTGCTTCTTTGGCAAGGATGTTCTTCTCAGATCTATAAACATAAATCATAAGAACAGATATAGATTTAGTTTAAATATCAAAACGTGTAAAATCCTATATTTACATGATGTTAGCATAATTACCTCAATGCAAAACCGACCACAAGACACTGAGGTGGAAAAGGAGAGAGAGGCGAGAAGAGGAAGGAGAGAGAGAGAGAGGCGAGAAGAGGAAGAGAGAGAGAGAGAGAGAGAGAGGCGAGAGAGGAAGGAGAGAGAGAGAGAGAGAGAGCGAGAAGAGGAAGGGAGAGAGAGAGAGGCGGAGAAGAGGAAGGAGAGAGAGAGAGAGGCGAGAAGGGAAGAGAAGAGGCGAGAAGAGGAAGAGAGAGGCGAGT
Source organism: Spea multiplicata (assembly GCA_009364415.1). NCBI lineage: Eukaryota > Metazoa > Chordata > Amphibia > Anura > Pelobatidae > Spea > Spea multiplicata. The sequence continues at coordinate 1,945,279 of VKOC01000004.1, read as the reverse complement.
AGAGAGAGGGGCAGAAGGAGAGAGAGAGGGGAAGAGAAGGGGAAGAGAGAGAGAGGCAAGAGAAGGGAAGGGGAGAGAGGCAAGAGAAGAGGAAGGGGAGAGAGGCAAGAGAAGAGGAAGACAGCAAAGAGCAAAAAGAGATGGGAGAGAAGTAAGAGAGAAGAGGCAATGAAGAATAAAGAAGAGGAGGGGATAAGAGAAAGAAGAGAAGAAAAAAGAATAATAGATGGGAAGCAGAGGGGAGAGAGGAGAAAAAAAGAAATAGGAGGGGAAGAAGGAGAGAGGGGAGACATTCACATAAATTCAATGACAGGCTAATTGTTATATATTAAGGCAGTTGTATGTTACATTTTGATTGTCAGCTCTTATAAGTCTAGGGGGGACATTTATTCCGGTATAAGAAAACTGAACAGATTTCACTCGGGTAATGAGGTTTCACTCTACTGAGCCCAATAACCAGGTTTATCACGAGGCTCTAGTAGATTCTCATTAAATCTTTACTTTGGGCTCAGTAGTGATTTGGCATTGTAAATATACTCAATGAGCATGAATCAGGAAGAGACCAAGTGCATGCTGGGACACCTCATATTCTTGACAGAAGAGACAGCAACGTGAGTGCAAATCCTAGAATACAACCAGCACATGGTGCATTAAAAATGATAACTTCTACCTAGGTTTTCATGATTTCTGGATCATTTTCAAATTTATTTTTTGGTGACAAGCAATCTGATCCTTTACCTTAGCTCCGCCAGCTCATACTGATAAGATGTGATCTCTCGCTCTGCCTTTTCCTTGGCTTCTCGTAGCATCCTCTCCAGCTCCTCCACCTTGGGCCGCGAGAATTCAGCCGATGAGTTTCTGATGGCGTCCGTTACCTAAAAGAAACAGGTAATTAAAATAAATTCACAATATTTTCAGATTGTGTATTACTCCAGACACCTGACAGCAACGGGGCCGTTAAAAACCATGGGTTACGTGTAACGATCAAATGTGTTTCTTGGCATCAATGAAAGTTACCCCTCCGTTACCACCCCTGCTGTGTTCGCTACCAAAAGTCCGAAATGGAATTCGTGCAGGAGTGCCCGTGTTCCCGGGGGGTGTATTATTAGGCACCAAAGTACACCTTTTAAACTGTCGTGCATCCCTTAAAAAGTCCAGAAGCTTTATGCGATAAAGCATAGAACTCACATTCTAACTACAATAGTACATAGCCCACCTCCCCACCATGATACACAGAAAATAGTCACAAAATAAAATAAAAGCACTATTTGATGATACAATACATATACACAAATCAAACAGAACAATAGGAAAAAATGCAGGGAAATGACGTTCGGCATGCAACGTTCTATCTTGGACAAACACGACGGTGAACAGGTGAAGCTTACCTGCGCTATTTTATCAGTCTGAGGCTTATCCATAGTGAAGTATTCCGTCTCTTCGGGGCTGGCGGGCATCGTGGAAGCTGCCGGGCCTTGTTTGACTTCCCGAAGCGTGGCTCCAGCTTGAAGCTGATGGAGTAGCCTCTCTCTGTCGTGCTGGAGACTGGCCAAGGCTTTGGAAAAGGCGTCAATCTGCTGTTTATAGTTGGTACACTCCGAGGAGATCCTGGTGACCTCCAAGCCTCCGCTGATCACTCTGGAACACACAGCTTCTATTTCAGCGCCCAGCCGCTCCAGGGTACATTTTTCCCCGGAGAGGAGAGTCTCGTCGAGGAGAGAGTTCTTTTTCAGAGTGCTGTAAAGGTGGCTTCTGAAGTCATCCAGCTGCCTTTCAAGATTGTCTCCTCGTATCTTCTCGGCTTTGAGCTCCTCAGCGTATCTCCACTGCAGCACTTTAAAATCCTCGATCAAAGAGTCTCTGTTGTCCTGCAGCGCGGCCATCGCCTTCCCGAAAGATTCATTCTGAGATTTAAGTTCCTTGTTTTCTTTATAAATGTCCCAGTAAGACTTATCCGACGTTTCTTCTTGGCTGTCCAAGCGGCCAGGCCTCTGGTCATTAGAACCGTTCTGCAGCTCTGAAGGCACCCTCCTCTCGTTCTCCTCGTCCGGCTTCCCGAATCCTCGCCGCGCCTGCTTTCCAGCGTCGAAGAAGATCTTGTCTTTGTTTATGGCAGCGATGAGAGTTTCCTGATCTTTCGCTTTCGAGGTTAATTTTTGATTCTCTGATTCTAAAGCCTCGGCGGCCTGTTTTAGGGAGGAATTGGCATTCTGCATATCTCTGCATTGTTTCTGGAGATCGCATTTTTCTTGTTCTAGATTTTTGATATGGTCTAACTTTTGTCTCAAGAGTTCTTTTAACTGGTGGTCCTTTAGGGACAGCACCTGATTCAAGTCCTCCCTGTATCTAATCAGCTGCGCCCCTAACATTGCATTTTCTGCATTGAGGTCATCGATTTGATTAAGAAGTTCCCTGACTTCTTGTTGAAGTGTATTGTTTTCGCTGGTGGCAGAAATAATGATCTCGTCTTTCTGGTTGAGAAGCGTCTCGTGTTGGGAATGCAGATCCTTTAATTCCGAGCACAGCAGGTCTCTGTCGGTTTGGAGCGAAGACATGGATTTTTTAAAGGCCTCGACTTCGTTAGAAATCGAATGCTTGTCGTTCAGAGCTCTTTCGGATTGTTCTTGGAGGATCTTTAATTCTGTTTTCAACCTCTGACATTCTTTATCAGATCTTTCCTTCTCCACCTGCAAAGAGCTCAGCCGATGCTCGTAATCCTCGATTTGTTTCCGGTACTGACTTTGTACTTGAGATAAGTAACCGGATATATGCCCGTCTTTAGAGGAAAGTAAGGCAGAAATTTCAGCATCTTTGTTGTCTATTATCTGCTTCATATGTTTGGAAATAGTCACCTGCTTTTCTAAATCTGTCTTTAGTCTTTCCTTTTCCGAAAGGACCTGTTGCAGACCTTTGCCTTCTTTTATTGACGTATTCTGCATCTGGTCCTGCGTAACGTCCTCTTTAAGCAGAGGAACGGAGTCATGAAGCCTGCTTCTGACCACACCATTACTTTCTTCCTTGTTAGGCAAGTCGCTTGAGTTCTTATCCCCATTCTCCCTACTTAATTTGAGTTTTTCTTTCACGTCGAGTGAAGCTTCACCACTTAATAGAGCCACCTCCCCGACGTGATTGTTGGCCACCGACTCTCCATTGCTCGCTTCGAGCTCAGGCATAAAATGTCTAAGCTGTGTGGTAAGGTATGAAACTTGCTTATTTGCGCTTTGCAACAAGCGTTCCTTCTCTGACAGCTCCTGCTTCAAGTGCTGGCCATCTTTGGTCACAGTAGCCAAGTTCTTACTGGCGCGGCCAAGTTCTTCCCTAAGATTTTCAAGTTGACCATTAGAATCCTTCACCGTTCCTTCTAGGTCCAATATCAGCTCCTGGAATCTGATAGAATCTCTCTGCAGCTGGTTTATCTCTTGTTGTTTCTCCTTGAGAAGTTCCAGTAACTCTTTCGATTTGCTTTTTGTCCCTCGATTATCATCCTGAGCGCATTTCACTCTTCCTTCGAGCTCCCTCAGAAGGTGGAGCTGATGTTCCTCCTTGGCTCTTTCCATGCTGCTTTTTTCCGCCCTTAGAGACTCGACCTGTTGACTGAGGAGACTTGTCTGGACCTGAAGAGACTTGAATTTTTCAGACAGGCGGTCGTTGTTGTTTCCAGCTTTCAGCAACTCTGCCTCTAAATTCTCCCTTTCGTTTTTCAACTTGTAAAACTGTTCCTGGACATTTTCCATCTCTTCTTGTAGAAGGGCCTTGTCGTCTTCTAAGATCTTTACCTTTTCGTTCAGGTTTAACTTTTCTAAGTGAAGGTCGTTTAGGTCACTCTCTAACTGTAGTATTCGGCTCTTTTCCTGTCTTAGCGAGAGCTCGGCATTGCTCAGTTTCTCTTGTACATCGCACCTCTCGTCGTGAGCTTCGGCCAAACTTTGCTCGCTCTCCGAAAGTTCTCTGCTTAATTCTGTCACCTTGTTGGACAGGGTCTCTTTCTCCGAGAGCAGTTCTGAAGTTCTAATTTCTACGTCTGCTTTGTACGTGTCGAAATCCATCTGCAAGTCATCTAGAGCTGTCTTACTGACAAAAAGGTTCTGTTTTTCCTGCTCATTGCTTTCTGCTAGCATCTTCATGCTTTCGTAATCTTCTTGGAGTTTTTTGTTATCCTCCGTCAGCTGATGATTCTGGAAGGATAGTTCTTCGAGTTTATGTTCCAGCTCCGCTCCAGACCTCAGAGAGTCAGCCTGTCTATTAAACTCCGCTTGCAGGCTTTGTATTTCTTGTTCTCTGGACTCCAGTTTGGCCATCAGCTCGTCGTTCTCATCACGGGCCTCCTGGATTTCTTTCAGCAACTTGTGACTTTCTGCCTGGATTTCGTGGCACTCGCGAAGCATTTCATGTTTTTCCCTTTTACTTACTTCGATAACTTGTCTCATTTTACCAATCTCGTCGCTGATATTTTCATAAGCCTGGAGAAGGGACTCGTACTCCTTATTCAATTCGCTATGCTTGGCCTTCCACCCGGACAACTCGACAGTCTGAGAATCCTTCAAAGAATCGAGCTGGAAGGAAAAGGCTTCTTTATCTTGGACAATGGTTTCCATTGTAGACTTCAGGCTTTCGCAAGCTGCCGAGAGGTTTTCATTGACCGACATAAGCCTCTCGTTCTCGGAGACCAGCTCTTTATTTTTCAAAGACAGTTCAGAGATTTCCGAGCTTTTGTTTTCATGGACGTTGGCGATTGAACGTTTCAGTTCATCTCTTTCCAAACTTAAGGAACCTATTGTCTCTTTTTGAGATTTGTTTTCTTTCAGTAAGTCTTTACGGGATATCAGCGCTGCCTGTAGCTTCCGCTGGATTTGCTCCTTAGCGCCGCATTCTTTTGTAACCCTCTGCTCTAATCGTTCCTTTTCTTCTGTGTTTTGCAGGAATTTGTTTTCAAGCTCCTCAATCCTGTGCTGTTTTCTAGAGCAATCGGTGCATGCGGTTCCAAGAAGATCGTCTCCAGCCTGGAGATTTCCATTTGGGGCATCGGGTAACACATGCCCGACATCTTCCCCGTCCCGCTGTAACAGTAGCGAGCCGGCTCTTTGTGCGACCTTCTCTTCTTCCTTCCGGGAGTTCGCTACAATTGTCCTTAGATGCATGATTTCAGCGTTCGCCTTTTCGAGTTTTTTCAAATTATCTTCGAGTTCTCCTCTGATTTGATCAAAAGACATCTGGAGTTTGTGTGTTTCCTCATAAGACTCATTGAGTTTAGTCTGTAGTGTTCCAAGTTCTTCAGAGGTTGTTCTGTGCGTCTGAAGCGAATCCTTCAAAGCTGTGATTTCTCTCTTTTTTTCCAATAACGCAACACTTGATGTTTCAAGATCATGCTTCAGTTTCTCAATCTCTACCTGGTTTGAGTTACAGGTCTCAAAGTATTCATCTTTCTCGATCTTTACTTGCTGAATAGCTAGTTCTAGTCTTTTAACCTCTGTTATATAAGCGTCAATATTTTTCTGTAACAGACTAATTTCTGCCGTCATTGATTGATTATCATTTAACAGCTGCTGCTTTTCATCCTGCAATATTTGGCTTTGGCTTAACAAACGTTCATGCTGGGTGGTTAGTGTTACTATTTCTTCGTCCTTATCTCCTATGCTAGACCTCAATTCAGAGACTATTTTTTCATCCCGTTCGGCTTTCTTTAAGTCTTGGGAAAGGTCTTGGATTTTTCGCTGCTGTTCTTCCAGTTTAAGCTCTCTGTCACCGAGTTGGGTTTTCACCTCATTAAGTTGTTCTTCTAGAACCTGTGTCTGGTGCTGTAAATGTTGCATTTGGGCTGTAGCTTGCTCATACTCTTTGCATTTGGTTTCATAAGCATTAAGCAAATCCGCATGGTCCACCTTCAGGCTTTCAAATCCCTGAAGGCTACTGTTAAGGATTTCCAGCTCCGCGGTTTGTTTATCTTCCTTTGTGACTTCCATACTTTCTTCGTTGTTAACATTTTCCTGGTTTGAAAGGGTGTTTTGGAGACAAGCACTAGAATTCACATTGTTGACGGACGCAACTTCAGCAGGGTCATCGACTTTGTGATGTATCTTTTCAAGATGGGATTTCAGGTCTTCGAGTAGACGTGCATTCTCCTCCTCTAGGATTTCAACCCTTTCGGTTAGCGAGTCTTTTATCCGAGTAACGTATAGCTCTTTCTCGCGAATGACTCTTGAATGTTCTTCGCACGTATTATCTTTTTCCGAGACGGCGCGCTCCAGGGCAAACACTTCATTCTGGAGCTCCTCTAGCCGTGCGTCTTTCCCAGCAACGAGACGGTCCAACTCGCTTCTATTCACTTCTTTCTCTGAGATCTCTTGTTTAAGCAGCAGGACTTGAGACTGGAGCTCTTCATTCTGGTTCTGGATACTTTCCAGTTTGCAATTTAATTCCTCGACTGTTCTCTTTAACTCTGAGGATTTAAGTTGTTCGTCGCAAAGTTCATCCCGTCTACCATTTTCCAGTTGCTCGATTTTAAGCATTAAATCTTTTCGGATAACTAGCGCAGCCTGTAGCTTTCTTTTTAAATTTTCCTTTTCTTTGTTAAATTTCTTTAACTGAAGGTCTTTCTCATTTGCTAAATCGCTTAGTAAAGTCTCCTTGTCGGCCAGCGCTTTTTGAGACTGTTGCAGCTCGACCGCGCATGCCTCCAGCTTTTCCGAAAGGTTCTGGATTTCTGATACACAAGAACTTTTGGCTGATCGCAAGTCCTGAAGTTCTAAGTTCACGCTATTCTTCTCTTCCGTAAACCTAACCATTTCATTAGACATGGACTCCATGACCTGCGTAAGAGAAGCATCTTTCTCTTTCATTTGATCGCTTAAGGCAGAGATTAACTCTTTCTGGTGATTTAGCTGGATATTCAGACTTTGCACAAGCAGATCATTTTTCTTGGCGTTTTCGACTAGCTCATGGACCCTACGGAGTTCCTCGTCTAAAGACAGACGACTTTTCTCTTGCTCATTCATTGACAAATCTAGCTCTTTCTGGAGCTCATTAATGCATTCATTCATCTCTCGTAACCGAGCTTCCTTTTCTTGCAAGATACATTGTTGCCGATCACTTGATTCTTTAAGAGCTGCTAATTCTTCTGACGGGGATTCTCTTTCGGACAACTCTCCTTTTAACTTTTGAACATCTCTTTTCAAATCCTCTCTCTCTTTCTCGAGGGACACAATGGATTGTGCTTTCTCTGCTATTTCTTTGTCTTTGGTGTCAAGCATTAGCTTTAATTCGGAGACACACGACTTGTAGCTTGAAGCCACGCAAAACATCGACGAAAGTTTCTCTAACTTGCTTTGGCAATCAGACTGGTAGTCGGACGGAGAATATTCTGAGACGTTCTCATCACACAACACACTCAACTGTTCCTCTACAAAGCGCAAATCGTTACGCAAAATCTGCAGCGCGTTTTCTTTGATTTGGATATCATTTTCTAAACCGCTGTTGTGTTTGCCAAGACAGACATTTTGCTCACTGACACTTTGTATCTGCTGTTGCAGGGCAGTAAGATTCTGTTCTAAGTTGTTAATATTTACGCTCAAAGCACAGATTTCTTCAGCTTGTCCACTAACCTGCTTGTGAAGATCAGCATTTTCATTCTTCAGGTGGTTGTTTTGAGTCTCAGACTCCTCCACGTTACGAAGCGTCTTCTCTTTCAGCTCTTCAATGAATTCTGCCTTTTCCGCTAACTGTTTCTGCAGACTAGCCAAGGCGAGAGCTTTTTCTTCTTGTAATGCTTGTAATTGTGCCTCAAAATGTAATCGGTCTTGTGTGGCGGACTGGAGCTGCAGCTGGAGCTGTTCTTTTTGAAGTGCCGTGTCATGCTGATCTTGTAAAAATCTGGAATTTAAAGTCTCCAGATTGTACTTGAGACTTTCAATTTGCTGGTTTTGAGAGCCGCACGTCTCCCGAAGATCTCGGATTAACAATTCCTTTTGTTCCGTCTCCTGTGTTAACTCCCGCAGTCGCGTCGCGGACTTCTGGTGTTCTGCATTCAGCGTCTCCAGCTCGGTTTTCAAACTTTTTACCGACTGTTGAACCTGAGACATAGAATCCTCCTTCTCCTTGAGAACATCAGATACATTTTTGAAGTCAGACGCACCTCTATCTAGTTGCTCTCGTAAAAGATCAACTTCGTTAGTAAGCGCTTGAACGTTACGTTCCGCCACTTGAAGGCATAGTGCCTTTTCATCCTCAGACTTCAGAAGTTTCGCAATATCTTCTTCCTTCTTGACGAGGGACTCCTCAAGCGCACGTTTGTGTTCGTAAAGAGATGCGTACTTATCTTGCAAATTCTGAACCGTGTTTTCTTTGTCTGTGGTCGACTGCTCAAGAGCTTTTACTTTATTGGAAAGTTCTTGCACTGAATCTTGTAGCGCCGTCTTCTCCGCAAGCTGGGAATCGATCAGCTCGTCTTTCTTAACAAGGGAAGCTTTGCTTTCTTCTGGTAAACCATTTACACGATTCAACTCGCTTGTTTGTGTTCTATTAATCTCTTTCAGGTACGTTATCTGCTGCGTGAAGGCCACGCACTGCTCCTCTTTTCCCCGTAATTTTAGTTTCAGGTCTTCGTTCCCCAAAACCAGATCCTTGAGCGTTAAATCTTTTTCCGACGCGTGAGCCTTGTACTGCTCGTTTTCCACCACCAAGCTTTCCAGCTGCCTTTTCTGCACTTCTAACGAGTCCTTTAACTCAGAAAACTCAGCCTGGAGATTTACGTAACTGCCTACCTTCTCTTTCAGAGACTCGTCTTTCTGTGTTAGGGTCGCGTTTAATGTATCTGTAGTCTCCCTGAGATTTTGAAGCTGGCGGTGGAGGTCGGATATGACTTCGACGTGTTCTGATAACTGAGTCCTAAGCAGCTCTGCTTCCTCGCTTTTATCCTTGTATAACTTTACGTCGTGGACTAACCTTTGCAGTTCTAGCTCCTGGTCTTGGATTTTTTGCTGCAAAAGCGCGCCGGCAGAAGCAGAAGCGTGCAGCTCATTCTGCAAGGCCGAGATCGTTTGTAGGTAATGCCCTTCGCCTTCCAGCCTCTTCTCCGTTTCTTTAATCAGCTCTTCTTTCTGGGACAGAAGATTATCTTTCTGCTCAACGCTAAGCAATAGCGTTTGCTTTTCTGCACTAAGAGTATCAATCTGATCGTTCAAAGACATAATCGTGTGACCTTGCTGAGATAGATGCGAGCTTAGAACACTGATTTCCTGGGACTTGCTGGCCAATGCGGTGTTTGCCAACGTGATATCGGAAGCTAGATTTTCATTTTCTGCCTTAAAAGTTTCTAACTGCTGCTTCAATGAGCCTATTTCTGATTCCGTCTGAAGAGCTTGCGATTGGAGGCTCTCGCACCGAGATTTGTAATTAGACAAAGACAACAGAACCTCCTCCTTTTCTCGACTTAGTCTTTCTGTCTCTTTCATACTATTGTCTATGCTTTTGCTCAAAGTAGCGTTTTCCTGCGTTGTTTTTAGAACCTCCTGCTGCAGCCGCCGACGTTCGTCGTTTAACTCTTCTATGTGCTTCGTGACTCTTGCGTTTTCCTCTCTTAGCTGATGTTCTTCGTTTCTTAGCTTCTCAAAGCTCACGTTTGACTCCTCTAGCTGTCCGTGCAGCGCGTTTATGGCCAGACCCTTTTCTTGTAAGTCTAACTTTCTGCGTTCAATTTCTTCGGTTAATTCATCCACTTGCCTTTCCAACAACTTGCATTTCTCTTGGTTTTGGGTTAGATTCTCACGTATTGCATTGAATTCCAAAAGCCTGGCTTGAAGCTCATTGTCTTTCTTGTGACCGCTCTCCTGAGCTGCTGTTAATTCGTCTTCCAGCGAACACACCTGGGCCTGTAAAGCCGAGGATACCTCTCGCTCCTTAGCTAGCTGTTCCTTTAAACTAAGGCACTCCGCAGCTTTGCCGTCTAATTGCGAGGCGACGATACTGTCTTTATCTGCCCACTCGGCAGACATATTCTCGATCTTTGCCAGTAATTCCTCTCTCTCGCTCCTAAGGTTGGACACATTTGTCTTCTCTTCTGTTAGTATATTCTCGGCGTTCGTCATTTTACTTTGAAGATCAAGTAAAGTTTGGTTCAAAGACGATATTTCAGATTCTTTGTGACTCAAAACCTCCAGCAGACGCTCCCGCTCACCAGACAAAATGCGATGCTCCTCCTCGGCGTTCTGCGCCTTTCTCTTCGTTTCCTCGGCTAGGTCCATCTGGAAAGTGAGGGCTTGGTCTCTTTCCTCCAGGTCCTTCTCTAGAGTTTTATTTTGCACACGCAACTCGTTGCTATCTGTCTGAAGCTTATTAATCACATCAGATTTTTCAGCCAGTTGGTTCTGTAGTTCTTGTATCTTTTCCTGAAGGGTTTCCAGCTTATCCTGGTTGTCCCTTAGAACGCTTGCAGACGTCTGCTCTAAAGAGGACCACCGTTCCTCTTTGCTCTGTAAATCCCGGTTGAGTTTATCACAGAGCTCCTTTTGTTCACCGAGTTCACTTGATAGCCGTTCGATCTCTTCGTCCTTTTTCGATATTTCACAGACTAATCTGTTGTGTTGTTCTTTTGCCAGCTTCAGCTCGTTTTCAAAACTCTTCTCTTTGTTGCTCTTTTCTTCCAGCAACCCTGCAATCGCTTCTCTTTCAGAGACATCTTTCTCTAATTGAAGCTTTAAGCTTTCGATTTCCTTTCGGTGCTTCATTTCCGTCTCGTCGAGTTTCGCAACAGATACATTCAGTTGTTCCTTAAGTGATGTAATTTGTGCCGAACACTCCGTGACGTGATTATTGTGTGTAACGGCTTGTGACTGAATTTCCGAACGGAGGTTTTTAATTATCACGCCATTCTCATTGATTTGTCGGATCAGCTCTTCCGCCTCTTTACTTTTACTTTCGTTCAGACTCTGCGCTCTATTTAATTCCACGTCCATTTCGCCGAGTTGCTCGGAGAGGGACGAGATCTTAGAGTTTGTTTCTTGCGTGTCCAAACTCTGAGTTTCTCTCAAGAGATGGAGCTCCCTCTCGGCTTTAACGAGGTGGTCGCTCATCTCTCTCATCTGGTCCTCTTTAAAGCGAAGCTGCTCTTTTAAAAGAGCCACTTGCTCCGTGTATTCTGAAAGATTGGCGGCGAGGGCGGTCAGCTCCTTGTCCTTTTCCTGTAACACGTCCTTCAGGAGGTCCATCTCCCGCTCGCACCTTTGCAGATCGTGAATGAGCTGCGATCGCTCCTCAAGGTGACTCGTATTTAGTCGATCAAGTTCTTCATTGGTCTGATCGAGGTCCACCTGCATCTTTTGCAATGACGAGTCTTGCTTTGATACCTGCAAATGTAAATAAAGGCATTAAAGACTAATTCACAGATAAAACGCAGCGGGTTAAAAGTTATTATTTCTCCTGTTGGAGTCAAAGTTCTTTTTGGTTTCTATCGCCAAGTTCAATGCAGTATCTGAAGGAAAAGCAGATGGCCACCCTAATGCAAACAGGATAACACAAACTCCCTGAGATCTTCATAAGAAATACCAGAATTTGATACAATTTTATTTACATGTAACACTAAATAAAGCCTGGTGAATACAAAAAAATAATATATCTATATCTAAGTTTACCTTAAAATAATATCTATATCTATATATAGATATATATATATCTATATAAGTTTACCTTGTCTTTAAAAGCCGACACCATCTCCAGAAGTTCACTATTGGACAGTTTCAGAGCTGAATTTTCTGTTTCTGAAGACATTTGTTTCTTTTTGGCATCTTCAAGCTAGGAAAGCAAATAAATCACAATGCGAAAAATGTATAGGTTGCTTAGTGTAAATTATATTATTATACTGACTGCTCGGTGGGGAAGCCAGATTTTTCACAAACGCCCCAAACTTCTACTGTCCCGTCACGTCCCACCACTGTCAGGCCAACCATCATTCTATCATCAAAGACCCCCTGTCCACTCGCTTTAAGGCCAGCATCATTTTGGGTTACCTGGTGCTCGCTGTGATCCAGCTTCTCACAAAGCTCCTTGTTGTGAAGCTCCTTCTCCTGCAGAGTTTTCTGTATCACCCCCAGACGCTCCAACTTTCCGGATGCTTCTTGCAGGATCTGCTCTTTTTCCAGCATCGCGTTTTCAAGAAACACGTTTCTGTCTGTTAAACTAAGAGCAGTCGGTACAGAGTTAAATTCATGCATCGAACCAGGGCACAACTACGCAGATTCAGGCGGAAGACACAAAAAAACTTGGTAGTTCAGAGTTAATAAAGCAATTTTAAATATTTTACGCCCAACCCATACAAAATACGCCCCCCCCCACCAATAAAATGTAATTATTAATATATATATATATATTTAATTATAATGTAATAAAACTTAAGGTAAGATCATACCCTTTAATTTCCTCGTTCAAGGTTGATACGAGGTGATGGTGCTTTTCAGACTCTCGGCTCTGCTGTTGGCGGAACTGCGCGATTTGTGACAGCAAACGTTCATTTTCATTCTATAATAAAAGACGAGAGAGGTAGGGATCATATTTTCCAAATAAACTACGTAAGTACGTAATAGAAACAAAACACAGCCCTCTGCCTTCACCCCGAGTGTAAAACCATCACCCGGAGAGAATCCCCAAAACACTGTGTGGATATATGTTCCTGGTGCTCGATCACACAGAGGATACTGTTCATGGCTGCTAGACAAGCTGGTTACCAACATATATTACATCATACTCTACTCCTTTATTTTATTTTTAAATCTTTTTTGCATCTGAACAATCTTTCTTAGTGTGTTTTTTTTACTTGTCTTCTGTTCTTCTTTATAGTTTTCCTTTTAACATTTTTTTAAATAGAATCTAGAATCGCAGATGCCGTAAAATTCGTAAAATGCGCGTGGCAGCTGCGTCTCGATGTTAAGATGCACCCCAAACAAACACAAAGCCATGTTTTAAGGTCGGCAGCAGCCAGAAGCAGTGCACACTGTTAGGACCATACGGCATAGCAAACGCAGCCGAGTGTTAATCCCCCTTCACAACGCACAAACACACGCTCACACTCCGGGAAGGGCCGGACACACCTGGATAAAGGGCTGAGTGTCTTCATCTACATCAAATGTTACCTGTGTTAAAATGCTTTGTTACAACTCCCAAAGAACCAAAGAACAGCAAATTCTCAACCTATATCCGTTATATTCAGTTGTACAGAGAAAACATTCACGAATAATTGACTTTCGCAGGCATGGCGTTTCACTATAAGGGGCTCAGCAGTAAATAGTGCTTTGGTTTTTAGCCGGGTTAATATGTTACATGCCCAGCTTTGCCCGTGAGAGTTAAAAGCAGCACGAATTCTGTGTTTCGAGTGGATCGTACAGGGTTGGCGATGGGGGGCCGCATACCTGGAGGGACTCGATCCGGACTTGAAGCTGCAGCCTGTCCTCCAGCTCCTGACAGCGTTCCTCCAAGGCCATGATTTGCTCCTGCAGCTGGTTCCTCTCCAATTCCAGCTCCTCGACGACAGTCCGCAGACCTGCGAAGAACACGTGGAATACACAGATCTAAACTACCGCAGGGAATTTAAACAGTTCTTATCCACATCGTAAGATAAACACAAGAGGTTTAAAGTATTATTGGCCGGAACTTTAATAGCCCAGGAAATAAAAATAATTTAAGCGTTTCGATTGGTGTATAATATATATATATATACATATATATTATATACACACACATACATATACATGCATATATAATAGATGGGGTTTTACAGTGATTTGGACCACGCACATAGTACAGTACGGAGTGATATATGATGCCAAATACATGCTGCTCCTGTTCATTCCACCGCACTATGCATCATTACAAACTTTTAAAAACAGTGAAGACGCACATTACCAGACCCACAAGGAACGCTGCAACAATAACTGTCATAACCGTGAACCAAACTAGGCAGTTCATCCAGCTTGCACATGCCTCCGAATGAAAAATAAAGAGATGAGCCACATAAAGTAACCACAAAATAAGGATTAGGAACCAACACGCCATAGACATGTTAGTCTAAAAAAATAAAAAATGACAAAAAATAAAAAAAAAAGTGATGCAGTGCATGCTCGCCCCCTTGACTGTCCGAGGCCAGACTTAGGGGTTGAATAAACTGTCTAGTGGGGGTCAAACCTGAATTAGGAGAACTGTACTCAGGCCACCAACCTCCCATGTTCTCCCCCTCGGAGTCGACGCTCTCCAAAGTCGAGTTTTGGTCCTCGAACCGTTTGCTGCCGTAATCGAGTTCATCCTAAGGGTCAAAAAGAAATGGATCGCACCCACAACGTACATCAGTCATCGGGGAAGGGGAAACGTTCTAATGGAAACCGGGACCTCGACTAAGAAGGCGTGACTGACACCCATTCATAAAATTATTTGGAGTTATAGTTTTTGGCACTAAATTTAAGCCAAGCTTAACGAGCCCCCATCGCACGGCTATATGTTAATGTCAGTTCAGAGAATTCATTTTCAAATTCTAGTACAAAACGTGCAAGGAGAATAATCTATTATTATTATGGTTTTTTTTGTTTTTTTTATATAGCGCCAAATTCTATAGCGCTGCACAATAATCTACTCATTTTCCAGCCCAAGGATGGTTAATTTATCCCTGGTTAATTCCAACCCTGTGTTGAGATCAGATACCCTCAAATCTCAACATCCAGGGTGGTATTTTAAATCCAGTCGGACACGTCTAGTAATGAAACGCAGGGAAGGTACACTGACCTGAGGCTTTGCGGATCCTTTGCTGCTTTTCCTTCTGGCTTGCCGTAGTTTGCCCATGCCCCTGGCAGTGCTCAGTTCCTCCTCCAGCTCCTGCTGCCCTGAGTCCATGGCTGGATCGGAGCAGCCAGGAAAGAACCAGTCATCCTCAATCAGTTTTGTGCCACAGGAAAGCAGTTTAACACAAAAAGACAAAAAAAAGCTCTACCGACCCGCAAGCCCCCAAAACGTAAAAACGGCAACAAGTCCCCAAAAGGTACATGCAAATCTAGGCAAGAAACCAAAAAGTCGCGCGTCTGACCGAACCGCCGCTGGGTTGGGTAAGCAGAGGTCAAAGAACTCAGCGAGATCCAAGCCACGGAACGTTAGAGACGTGCAAAGTTAGAATTCTGATCGGTTGTGGGGGAAAAACACAGAATGGGGTATTATACCAAATAAAAAAGTAAAGAAAATTTAGTTTGGTGCAAATTATGTTATTTTGAGGACGTCACAAGGTTCCGGAACACAGCAAACCGACATCAAACCATAGAATTGTGCATAGACAATCGGAATTTTGTAGGAGAACCACATAAAGATTACAAAATAGTAAAGTGCTGAATGAATCTTCTTGGTTTAATTTCAGTCGTACAAATATTCCCATCTGTTTTGTGATCCGACAACAAAAACGTTACGTTGATTGAGCGAGCAAATCGTATCATGCAAAGCAGACGATGGACAAAAGCAGAAGGGAGACGGGTTTGTGGAGTTCGGTATGAGAATATCTGTTCATTCCAACCGTGGGTTACAAGGCCTGGCTGCGTCTAATGATAAAGGTTACGGTGCAAAATGCTAGTTACCTCTAGTCCGTTACTATGGTGACTGCACCATACTTAGAACCCCATAAATACAACCTTAAGTCGCTTACACTGAAATCTGCTGTGAACAGATCTCTCCGCATCTTGCGTTTAAAAGCGGCATATTTTGAATGTCCATTACAGTTTCCAAGGGGGTATATATGGGGGGTATATTTGTTAAAATGCCTATATTCTCCGCACCTCTACAGCCCTAGGAAGTTCAGAGCCCTTCTGTGCCAATCGTAGGAGGGTACGGATAGCGCTCACTGGACCAAAGCTCGGGTCCCATACCTAACATCGTTTAGGGGCTTTTAGGGTCTACACCAGCTACTGAACCCACAATCCCAAACAGGTCTCACTTGTGCTTTAACCAAAAAAATACTTCACAAGCCATTTATGAGCCTTATTGACCCCCTAATAAGCTTAATGGAGTCTATAAAGCATCACAGGACACGGTGGGATCGCAGTCAATTGGGAATGGTACATGGCAATGCGATATGATTGCCAGCTATGCCTCGCTGCGGATGCGTAAACATACAGTCCCGAGCAACAGAAAACAGACATGGGTTTGGTGAGTAAAGAGGAGATTCAAGCAAAATCATCACTAAAACAGAACAGAGCTGGTTATGGTGAAGAAAACAAGAAGATGCAGAGGCAGCAAGCGATATACGGCTGTCTGTTTCCACCGCTAGATAACGCTCTGGGGGAAGCCATCAGCCGTACACCACCAGCTGGTGTAGCAAAAAGAACCTGCATGCACAAAACTGATGGGAAACTATGTTCTCGGTGGCTGAACAAATCCCAGTGAAGGGTAGAAGGGTGGAGGGTAGGAATGCTGAGCACTCAGCGGATGAAGTTGTGGAAAAATAGAGACAAAAAGTCATGCTCGGCCACAAAAAAAAACCCAACAATATGGAACCTTTGAGAAAACAATCCTACGAAGTCTCCAGCTGATGTACGACAACAACTCCTGTGATTCCCAGCCAGCCTGAGCACAGCCAATCAGCTGCAGGGATACAGGGTGGCTACATACGCTCGATATAGGTCAAAATTCACGCCAGGGGAACCAGCACCTCGATCTCAAGAAGCCTAATTATAGCCAGTGCCCCGGAAAAGACATTCGCTACCACCAGAAATCAAGACGTAGCCGCAGAATTAAAAGCCCGATACCACCCAGGAGGCATTTACTGTGGAGACGTTAGCCCGGGTAGATGCCTCGAGACCCTGAAATTGTTTGCAACACTAAAGGGGACTTAAGGAAGCTACAGGACAAATGTAATTACGAATATGGAGCAGAATGGCGTGGGTTTAAAGGGATGTCAAACTTGGAAATGGAAGATTAAATACATATTTTTGAGATAAAATATTTTTGTGGTATTACTCGTGAGTTACTCTTTTTCCATAGCAAATAAAATCAAAATGCAAAGCCGTACACTAGACGCGCTGCTGTCAGACACAAGTAAACCTGACAAGGTAAGTTGCTCTCGGAAAGAAAATATGGGGATTCACCTTCTCTTTCCTCTTCGATCTGAGCCATTCTCAAGGCTAGAACCGATTTCTCCTCTTGGTCGTGGTCTGGAGTCTGTTCGGTTCCAGCGTTCATTTCATTCCACTCCAGAAGCTGGGTCTGTAGCTCGTCCACGCTGCCAGACTCGCTGGTCTGAAAGTACAACACACCAATCGGTAAGTAATAGTCATGCATAGTAATGTACAGTCCCAGCTCTCCAGCAAACCAACGTATTTCAAAGAAAAAAGGTAGATCTATATATACTCCAGTACATCGGCATATTTATAGGATGACAATGCTTTGCGGCATTGACAGGAGCAAAAAGAAAAAAGTGATATCTTTGGATAATGTGGTTTAGGGAAAAAGGAATATAGTTTGTTCAGTAAGGTAACCACACAATAAAATGTTTGAATTGATTCAGCAATTCACATACCTTTTACTGAACCCCATAAAACTAAGTTTGGGCATTTTTATTTATTTTTTTTTATTTTAATTATTTATTGATTTTTTTAATTATATTTTTTTTTAACACTTGTGATTTCTGACCCAGTAATAAAACCAATTTCCACACAAAACATAAGCCAATAAGGCAGTGGGAAACCCATGTATGATTTTAAATATTCTCCCAGAAACTTGTAGTTACAAAATTAACAAAAAAAAAACAGAGAACCATGTTGAAAAATACAAATGGCAGAGCTTCCTATACCTGTTTACTGTAAATATTATTTAGTAACTGAAATCCAAAAGAACATGGATTTAGTTAGTAAATACAATCAGTTTTTGTCCTCCGTTATGCTCCATTTGAATTGTATTTTTTATGTTTGTTGTACTGTAGAGGTTTGCTAGAACAATATCTGCCGCCTGAGGCTTCTTGAGGCCATTAACGCATAATTAAGGCAAATTCATCTACCCCTATAATTTTATTTGCAATATAAAATGAGGTCACCTGTGAGTCTGCCCTCTTGGCAACCTGTTCAAGATCTGCTTGAAGTTTCCTCTGTTGTTCTTCGTAGATCACCAGTTTGGCCAGAAGATGCTCTGCAGAACATAGAATGAGAAAGGATAAGTTACAGAGCGCCCATAGCGTACTCCGAGCCATCAACCACCACTGCAAAATAAAGAAATCAGGGGTTGTCCAAAGTTGCCCAAATTACAACCAAAACACGATGACTGCCGAGTATGCTAAGGACTTGCAAACTTGCTAAGATTCCATGAATTAAGCAACTAACTTGAAATGATAAACTTGGAAGAAACGAGCAGCCAACTAAATTAGAATCCGATATTTACGGGAGATGCTCAGCAAAGACTAAACACAAAGTGTCGCCAGGCTAGGAAAAGCCAGTTGCCTTTTACTCAATAACCCCATTTGGAACCAGTTCTAGAAGATCCGCAGCGCCGGGTACTCACCATTTACCGTCTGCAGTTCTGTTAGCGACTCTAATCTGGACTCCATCTCCCGCTTGTCATGTTCTAGCTCAGAAATTCGACTGGTCAGCAGGTCGAGATCACGGTTCTTGGCTTCCGACTACAAAGAATAAATGATTAGAGAATTAAAGAGCTGAAGAAGTCTGCCTGCAGTTTAATAATAAACAGATCGTGATTATAGTATACAGATACAGAAAGGCCCCGAGACCAGGTGAGATTCAGAAAAGGTTTAACAGGTTTTCTAAGGGTATTTGGTTACTGGTATTAGCAGGGGACGTACAGATTTCCACTAACTTAACAACGAAGAGGAAGGCAGAAGAAGAGCGGGACTATAAGACAGGTTGGATGTAAAGGGTACTTGTACAGTTTTTAGTTCTTCCTCCAACTGCCTGATTCTGGACTTTGACCATGCCTTCATTTTAAGGAATTTTGCTTCTGATTTACTTGCCTCTTCTGTCTTCAATTTCACTTCCGCTGAAGAAAGAAAAGAAAAAAAATACATAGGATGATCAGTCTCGTAACTTATTTTTATCAGTTTTTGTTCGGATTCATAGGAATTTTAATTTTAACAGAAATTTCTACGTTATTTCGTACGAATGTCTAAAAACTTGGAGGAATCCCCAACAAAGCAAACAAGAACAAAGCAGAGAGCGCTGAGGTTTTGTTTGCATTCCGTTGTTTTATTTTTCACTTTTTCTGTCTTCTCTATTGGTCCGCTTCTCCTGTTAACCTTGTTCTTGGTCCGCTTCTACCGTTAACTGGCCTCTTGGAGCGCTTCCACAAAGGGGCGGGGCCATGGTGTACCCCGCGGGGGCAGCCTCTCCTCGTTCCTCAAATCCGGGGAGAGGGTGTGCGTGGAGGCTCCGCCCCTTTGTGGAAGTGCTCCGGGAGGCCTGGATGACGCAGCAGATAGTGGGAGAAGCAGACCAACAACGAATACAGAAGGTGAAAGAAACGAAGAACAAGAAGAGGCAAGACAAGAAGCGACGAGAAAGGAGATGGGGACACGGAAGCGACTGGCGGAGAAGCTAGAGAGACAATGACCGCAAGTGGAAGAGATTGCGAGAGAGTGCGAGCAACACATTTCAATAAACTAAAAAATTGTCTGAATTGTTTTTGGTCCCTGTGCACAAGTCTCATATACGCTATATATTTGCCCATTTTTGTCCCATCGAAGAGTCAATTTCAATAAAAGAGAGAGAATGCGTATTGTTACGTTCGCTGAGCTCCCTCTGTTGTTCAATCCAAGAAACTACTCATTCTAAAAATATTTTACTTTAAAAAAGAAAAGATGGGAGGCATTTGGAAACTGGGATGCAAAACACCAACCTAGCTCTGATGTGAATCCCTAACACATTAGAACAGATCCTAATGCAGGAAAACTAGTTAACTTATGAAAAGTTTACCAAGTGACATTTTATTTACCTTGCCATTTAGCAACTGCAGGGCTGGAATCGTCTGTGGATCCTTTGGGGTTACCCTCGGCGCTGCCCAAATCCTGCAGTTGTTCCTGCAGCCTCAGCACGGTTTGGCATTTCTCTTGGATTTCAACTTCATGTTTCTCTTGGATTTCTTGCATCGCCGAGCGGTGCTTCTCGTTCAAACAACGCAGCTCAGTTTCATGCTTATCCATCATGTCCCGGAGCTGGGCTCTCATTACGTGCTTCTCGGCATCCAGCTTTGATTGCAGGTTGTCTTTCTCTGACTGAAGGCGCTTACATTTCTCATTCAGTTCCTGGAAAACAAAGACAAATTTCACTGGAACAGGAAAAGTGAACGTAAATTAATGTTTCCAGATCGTAGCTTTCCATAGATTTGTGATTATAATTCAAAGCTTCTTGTACAAGTACCAGTTTCCACCCAGAAATCAGTAACCCTCCTAAACATAGACACATATAGAAGAAAATGTACCCTTACAACGTGAATGGTTTATCTCCATTTTTGCTCATCGCTCTAGGGGCAGAAACGTCGCTGAAGTAAGAATTCTTTTTTTATGCCGTAGGTGAAATATTCTTACCATGAACCGCTGGTCCTTGTTATCCAACTCTTTTTGCAGCACGTCAATCACCTGGTTCTTTCCCAATAAAACCTCTTCCTCCTCGTGTAGTTTCTGCTTCAGTGCTTTGAGCAGCTGGAAGAACAAAAATATTGACTAACTGTAGACATTCCCTGCCCCGGCAATTTGCAGAAACTGATTACTAATGGAAGAAGAAGCCCTATCGGATTTCTGGCTTTACGGTTACAGGGGGGTGTAGAGATGGGCGACAACTCACTGTTTTTCCCGGTGTAGCACTAGGCACATTGCTCGTTAATATTCAGCGTTAATACCTGATGGAGATCAGCACTAGCGTCAGATTTCGCGGCCAACTTAAACAGCTCCTGCTCGTGTTTTTGGGATAATTCTTTCAACTCTTTTTCCTTTTCCATGATCATGTTTTGATATACCCGTATCTAAAGAAAAAGTGGGAGAATTCACGACACTGGTCCTTTCTGCGGAGGATCAAGAAGTTTGAGCTAAAGAAGCCCTGGTGTGTCTTAACTTCTTCTATATAAAACCAAACGCTAATTGGTTCTTCTATATAAAACCAAGCATAATACTTCTGATGACAGATTCTCTTAAGACCGTCTGGATTCAAGTAAACATTTTAAACCCAGTGTCTGCTCTCTGAATCACCCACAAAGTACTTCCCAGTCCAGCTCACTCACATTTTCTGTGTACATTGCCTCTTTTTCTTGGTAGTCATTCTTCTCTTTGCTCAGGAGGCTCTTTAAGGTCTCTGCCTGCTCCTGGAGAAGGCTACACCTCTCCTCGCTTTCACCCACCTTCCTGGTCAGGTTGTGGATGAGAGTCTGAAGTTCCTGGTTTGAAGAATCTTTCTGGTTCTGGGCAAATTAAAACAAACAATAAACACATGGAAAACAAGGGTTCAGCATCAAAAAGGCATAATCTTTTTGGGATGTGATGTCTCTAAGAAAAGATTAAGTCCATTGGACCAGCGTTAGGACACCAGTTCATATTGTCACTTAAAACAACCACGTGACTTCCAAAACATCAACACAGCTGGCGTACACATCTGGAACATTTCTACTGAATCATCTTGAAAAAGTGCCTCAAACCCAAATGTCTGTGTGTGTGTGTATGTATTTAAAGGGTTTCTACACACAACAATTTATTATAAAAATGTTTCCTATTAAAGCACCTGTAATAAAACGCAACAATGCACCTACCTTTGTGTTCTCTTCCGACTCAGACACTTCATTGTGGATGTGTTTTCCAGCTGAAACTTGGAGCTCGACAATGTACGCCTCCTTCTCGGCCAGCTTCTTTTCTTTCTCAGCAAGCATGATGTCGATCTCCGAACCGCGCAGGCGCTGCGACTCCAGCTCTGCCTCCTAAGGAATAAAGTCTAACGGTCAACCCCATTTCAAACCCAAGCAAAAAAAAAAGGGTACACAACTGGCAATGTACCCTCTAAACAAACAGAACACCGGTGCGGGGTAAACAGTTTCATAAAAAGGATTCTCCAATTGCAACGTTTTCCATTATACTGTATTTAATAATATGAAGCAGCGGTTTAGCTCTCTCCTGTCGGTAATCTAATGTGATTAGTGTACGTCAAATTTACCTTTTTCTTGAGATCGTCATTTTTTTGTGACAGCTGAGACTCCAATTCTTCTACGCGCTTCTTTAATACGAGAATTTTCCCTCGATTCGCCGAAGCACTTTCATGGTCTCCATCTCCAGAACCCTTGAATCAAACCGTATAAAATTAATATCAAATGGTAAAGAGGGGTTTGAGAATTGCATTAACTAAATAGTATAAATTACGACAGCAGGAAATATTAGTATGATCTACAGATAGCTCCCTTGTTTGAATGCAGGCCGGGTAACAATACAGCGACTTTAACTTAATGATATATGCTATAGGCAGGTTCGCTCCATCAAAGACAAAGTGCACCAACTTCCAGGCTCAACACTCACAGCCAGAGCTGGGTATCAGGATCTCCCCATATCTTTCCCAGAAGTCTCTTTAATTTTATTACAGACAGTCCAATGACCGAATGGGCTCCGTGTACCGATATGTGAACCTAAACCCAAAATTGTTTTAAAAGATGCCGACAACAGGTCATCCGTAAACCCATAAAAAACAATGCATTGTGAGCCCGTACATGTCATCAAGGGGTTAAAACACAAACATGGGGCTGGTAAACAAATCATAAGTGCTGCATAAATGATGACATCAGACATCACCAAAACGTATGGTTTTAACAGCAAGCAATACTAGGAAGGGCTTCGGTCGCAGTCACCTTTCTGTGCTCGGATCGCTTGTCCTGCTTATTGGGAGACCCAAACTGCTTCTTCAGCTCTTCCAGCTGGGATGTCAGCGACGCGATCTTGGCCTTGTTTTGTAGCTTTGCTTTGGAAACCTTGGATTCACAGGACTCCTTTTCTTCCTGTACAAAAAAAAAAAGCGCTACTTAGAGAACTTTGCAAATGTTTAACAGATTGTGGAATGTAGTAAATCAAACATAATCCGACCTAAGCAAACACAGAAAGCACTTGCTGGCAGTTAACGCCAATAAACGTTTATTACCTTTAAAGGAACAAAAGGGTTTTTCTAAGGATCAATTAGCCTTTTAAACTTAGATCAGCGAACACAAACTGCCATTGGAAAACAGGAGTGTTGGGAGTGATAAAGGACCATTGGGACACAGGAGTGATGGAGTGATAAAGTGCCATTGGAAACAGAAGGAGTGATGGGAGTGATAAAGGGCCATAGTGGGGTGGACAACAGGAGTGATGGGAGTAAAAGGGATGGATGTAAAGGGCCATTGGAAAACAGGAGTGATGGGAGTGATAAAGGACCTCTGTACGTCTATGAAGAGATTCCATTAAAAATCAGCCGTTTCCAGCTACAATAGTCATTTACAACATTAACCCTATCTGTGCTGGATTTCTCATCCATTTCATGTTATTTTAGTGGACAAAATGTGCTTTTTTTTCAAAAACAAGGACATTTCTAAATGACTGCAAACTTTTGATCGGTAGTGTATATCATGAGAAGAGTATTAAGAAGAGTTCACTGTGGGAAATATAGTCTAAACAGAAGAAAAACAAGTTATAACCATTAAAAAAAAAAAGCGATGCCACTTTTAATGATTCACAAATGACTCTTTTTTGCTGTTTGAAATGACCTTATGGTTTAACCCACCGTTTTTTTATGTGCTAACTATGCCAAAATAAGGAAGTAAAGAATAAATATTTATTTAATAAGTAAATAATCAGAATTAATGTTGTCAGACTTCAAGGCACTGGCCGCTTTGAGTTATGTACCTCTGACGGTGAATCAGCTGGCACTATCTAAAAAATAAATGTTCATTTCATGTCAAGGAACCAAGTGAGAAATTTTAGAAATAACGCAGCCAGCC
Organism: Spea multiplicata; assembly: GCA_009364415.1. Classification (NCBI taxonomy): domain Eukaryota; kingdom Metazoa; phylum Chordata; class Amphibia; order Anura; family Pelobatidae; genus Spea; species Spea multiplicata. The sequence goes on along the minus strand of VKOC01000004.1, from coordinate 1,921,333 downwards.
CGCTGTAAGGGAAGCCGTGCGCCTTGACGCTGCTGCTTCTAAACGGATTTCTCTTGAGAATTTAGGAGCGACAGAACACAGACAACCCGGAACTAAGTACCGGGCCTCGCCACGCAGACCTTAAGCTGTTGATCTTTCTTGCGGAGCTCATTATCCTTCTCTCTGATCAGTTCCTTCAGCTGAACCACCAGCTGCTCCGTCTGCGAAAGCTGCTCCGTCAGATCCGCCACCGACATGGTGCCAGCTCCCTCCTGAGCGTCGGGCGCCTGCGGACGGAAAAAAAGATGGCGTCAACTAAGCGTAAACCCTGTAGCAAATATATCAGCAAATATTTACAAGCTACACGTCACCAATAACACAAAACGCAATACAAAAGGTGAAAATATTTACAATAAATATAATTTTCTTTGCCTGCAGAGATATTTCCACTTTATTAATCTATGATCAGTTGGCAGCACTTGTCCGGTTGGCCTCTGCGTTGCGCAGATCAGCGCCACCGGCTTTTATTTTTTGTCCTGAATCACAATTGGTGTTCTGTCACTTTAAAAAAACTTTCATTACGGAGAAAGTAGGAAGATCAGCCTCTGCAGGGAAGAATTTCTGGAGGGGTAACAATTGGGGTAGGATTTCTGTTTTAACACCGATAGTCCCTGTATACAGGAATATCCTTCATCACGACAAACCTCAAAGACTTTTTCAACGGGACATTTCCTTGGAATGTAGAATAAGCATAAAAACAAAAAGGAAATATACATTATACTTACGCCTCCAGGAGGTAGAGACTCGTCGGTCGAATACCATTTCCACATGATTTACAGCGGGCTCTGAATAGAAGAACAGAAACAGTTATATCAGTAACAAAGCGCACTTTTATCAGCAAAAAAAATTCCAAAGGATCTGCTAAAGAAAGTTAAGTATCATATTTTCCTTTAAGTGATACTTCACAATCATTGCTGCAGAATATCGCATTACATTCGCTTCTAAACAGAAAGCTGGGCAAATACAGACCACAACTCACAACATCCCCAGGCAGCCAAAGGCGCCTTGGCCGCAGGGTAACATTTCATTATCTCTGAGTGAAGGGGAAATAAAACCTGTAACCCCCCTCCGTGTATGAATCAGACTGAGACACGTCACTTTTCCTCTGTAAACGCACACCTCTCCGACGCTCAGTCATGATCCATCTTGTCTAACGTGGCCAAAACCTGAAAGGCAACATACTACCTGCCTTCTCCGAACGGCCACAGCATACGATTACAGGCGCTTGGAAAATAAATACTATCCCGGCCTCTCTCCATCGCAGAACAAGGTAGCGTTTACATCGTCTCACCACTAATCTACAGTTATCTGCTAAAAGCCAAAATATAATCCCAGCGGCACGTGCCATGTATAATATAATACATATTACAAATAAATAATATTAAATATTACAAATAAATATAATATTAAATATTACAAATAAATAATAGTATAAATAGTATAAATATAATACATATTCAATATTACAAATAAATAATATTAAATATTACAAATTAATAACAAATATTGCAAATATAATATTAAATATTAAAAAATAATATAATAATACTACAAATATAATAGTATAATAATATTAAAATATAATAATTATAATACATATTCAACATAAAATATTACAAATATACTTCTAACATATATAAAAAAAATATTACAAATATAATAAAAATAGTATAAATGAATAAAATAATTATAAATAATATAATAAATACGAGTACAGAAAAGGTACAGAAAAGGATCAAAGTGGGACAAACCTAGTGAAATTCAGCACACAGTGTCTGCACTTATACGCCAGAGGACAAAAATATCTATTGAATAATAAAAAAAAACTTCAGGTGATGGGACCTCCTCGGCAGCGGACTGAATAGAGGAACTAGTGGTCGCTCAGCTCATCCATAAACACTAAATTGGAAGTTTTCAACTCATCATCTTCATTATAATTTGGGAAGGGACAACCCAGCAACCCATTTAAGTAAATAAAGCCCTTAAATTTGATCAGGCGAAGAGCTGACGAGCACCGTTAGTAACACCGGCTACATAATTTTTTTTCACTTTCATAAATTTGTGGCCGAAGCTTTACTACCAGTAAATCTGATGAAGCAAAGAGTAAAGGTGTACGTGTGTGTTATAATTACAAAACAAAGCTTAACTGTGAGCTCGGGGGCCAAGGTGAGCAAAAAGCTGCACATAGGCTATGGGGGGACCAAGCCATGTGGGCTGCAACACAAAGCCATTAGAGGGTACCTAAACACATAGGAGCATGAAAAGGATCCAGACATGGTGTAAATGCTGCGTAAAATCATTTTTAATGGAGATACTTTTATGCTGAACATGTAAAATTTGCTAGTGACCCAGAATGTTCAAATGACAGGCGCCCAGGGGGGCAAATTGCCCCGTCCCCTACCGAAATGGCGGAGGCACCCGTCGGGGCAAGTACACATGTAATAACCTAAATAAAAGTATTAACCAATAGAAATGGACCTTTAGGTTGAACCTAAAATTCACGAATGAACGGGGGCTTTGGATGGCCAATAAAGTTTCACCTCCGCATTTTGCCGGTCAAATCAGTATCGTTGCTGGACGCTTCATTACATTACGGTAAACTTTGGCCGACGCATGGTTAAAAAATACCATCACTCTATATGTTGGCTAAAAAAAAAAAACAGAGAATGACATCATATCCTCCTCTTTAAATTATTTTTCCATCATCCCACCCGTGCCGGGCTTTGTATTAAACCAAACGCCGTAACGACCGCTTCAAAGAAAGCGCAGTCTATGGACAGACTTTATGGAAAGCACTCAGAAGTCTCTCTCGTTATCAAATTGTAAACCTTTTCGAAGTAGTAACAACCAGTCAAACTGGTTACCGACTGCGGCGGATCACCCAGCAACCGCTCCCTGTATAATACCAACGCACCCTTTATAGGAGGAAGCCCGCCACTCACACTACAGCGTCGCTATTCAGAAAGGAGGCTCTGTTAGTTCTGGGCTCTCACTTATATTTTATTTATTCCTCCCCGACGCCTGCTGTCCACCTCTGAGCCGCTGTCACATAACCGCTGCATAAACCACAGCCACAAATAATTAATTGTGGCGCTCTATCCTCCTGGACGGCATTAGATAAAACTCCCAGGTCATATTTTTAGCCTTAAACTTTATTTTTTTTGGGGGGGGGGTACTGCAGTCACGTGACATTAACAATGGCTTACTGGAAATCTCGGACAGCAGTCTCACAAAGTGACAGCTGGAATAAGGAGGGGGATTACCCCGCAGCTGTCACAAACAAGGATGGAGGGAGAAGAGACGGCCAGGCTTATCAGACGACACGGGGTGTGCGGCGATGAGACGCAGGGACCTCTCTGTAAGCGAATTAATTTCATGGAAACAAAGTAATAATACAGATGGCAGCACAACTTCTATTTAATATAGATTGTAAGCTCCTCTGTCCAGGGTCCTCCTCCCTGTTCTCTCTGTAAGTCAAATTGTTATGTTATATACTACTTGTTATGTCATGTCTACCCATTGTACAGCGCTACAGAATACGATGGCGCTATATAAAACAATAACTATATATATATATAGTTATAGATGTAAGTTTCTGCCCCTCCTAAGAGGGGGATCCTTTCATCAGGGGTCCCTAGGCAGCCCCCTTTAAAGGGCAGTTATCTATATATGTTTTCAGGGAGCGACGGATGAACGCACACATCTGCCGCCTTTTGACATCATGAGATGAACCCGGCAACCGACAAACAGCAGCACCAACTCAATAGGCTCTCCCATAGGGGCCCCAGGTTAAAGGCAGAATTTGGTGGCCCCCCGGGCTTGGGTCGCTGCTTTTCAGGATCAGGGGCGTCCTGCCACCGGAACAAACACCTGATAAATAGGTGAAGGAGCAAGACCACAACGTGTAGCGTACAAAAACACTGCGAGGGGCCGGTTAGGAAGAAGAAAAATTAATAATAATACAGAATTTCTGTTAAATTGCAGAGCGCTGCTTACAAGGGTCAGAATGAGGTGACCCAGACAATTGGGGTAAAATGAAATACCCCGACACCCGCTTCCATGCAGTACTTATCCTGGGCCCAGGTCAGGGGGGTGAGGTGCAATATTCCCTAAACAACCCCCAAACTAACATGGTAGGGGAGCTGGGCAATGATGGGGAAGGGGCCTCCCCGTCTGTAATTGGGGTGACCCCCTGGGGCAGATTCCATCCCCCACTAAGCCTGAGGCACCTGCTCCCCCCCCCTTTAAAATAAGCCAAGTCCCTCCCACTTTTATAGCAGCTCCTCACCTCAGCCCCGTGGGGCATTAGGAAAGCCTCATGTCCCGTCGCTTTGTCACCCTTCACACTCAGTCGCCCCCTTTACCCCACAGCTTCGCTTAGGCCGCCATCTTTGGAGAGGATTACTACCACAGCTGACGGTGCACGTCAAGGGGGCGGTACCACGGGCATCCAAGGCCCTATCTCAGAGCACGTGACTGCCCATTAGACTTTGCCAGTCTTAAAGATGGCGACCGCGCCGTTGCTGGTGTAAGAGTGACGAAGCCTCCGACAGTTATCACTGTGTCCGCTAGATGGCGACATGTACTTTTACTTGTAGATGGCGACATTTATATTTACTTGTATTATTATTATGACATAATATACAACAAACAGTTACATTATACAAACATAAATCACACAATGAAACAATTGTGTCTGTATATTAATTCAAATAAAATGATTGTGTCTTTATTAACTGCCCCTTATATATAGATCGCGTGTCATAACTATTCCAAAAAATACAGAACATTGTTGTGTACTTCGCCACAGCAGTGCGAGCGTCTTCAGAGATCCATTAATGCAGCAACTAAATATCTTGTGTGTTGGCTGCCCCTGATTGGCAAACAAAGTTCTATGCCAGGCAAGCTAAAAATGTATTAAGAACTGATTTTTTTTAAAAAAAATGATCACATTGTTCCATTTTTTTGAGTAATAATATTTATTGATTGGTTTCAGTGGAAAAAATGCCCCACAGATGCATTCATCATAATGTCCAGCAGATGGTGCTCTTTGATAGGTGTTGGGTGAGATCTGGATCATCCCGGGCTAGAAAAGTCACGGGAAATGAAATTATTTGCGTCATATCCATTCCTGGGAAGCCGACCCGGAGATTCTCCAAATATTAACCCTTTAATAGCCCGTTATAAAGATTCTATGTAGTGACTAATCAAATGTGTTAACCAAATGGCGCTAATGCCGGTCGTCATGGAAACCTTGACTTGTCATTATTTAAAGATACACTTAATGGAGTCACCTGTATTCAAGCAGGGATATCAATCGTAACATACTGGGGACAAAAGAACCAATTAGGAGTCTTATATATGATCCCAGAAGGTAGAATAGGAATATTCTACCTGCAGTCAGACTTGTGTAACGCTGAGAATCTGCCCCTTCACCCTGAGATTGGGGCAAAACCCCTAAGGTTTGGGAGTTCCCAAAAGTAACAAACAAGGCAAATACGATCATTTTTAAAATAAAGCACTTTTCCTCCGTTGCTCCATAACCCAGTTATACGGACTTGTGTTGAGCTGCAGCATCTTCAAGACCCATTCGTCCTTCTTCGCGCCTTCAATAAACTCTTCGAGTGAAAGCTGGCCTGGGAAGGAGAGACGACTCGAATTAGCCGCTAAATCCATGCGAACGACAAAAAAAAGCTGTACTGAAGAACACCCGCGGGGGCTGTCAGTGTGTGATGGCTGGACATGTTTATCTACACGGGCCGGGGGTAGTGTGCATGCGTGTGCGGTAGGATGCAGCGGAGGATGGTGCGGGCGGCCCCCGTTTTATTAAATTGGGTTCAGTCTTTACAATGTGGTTACCAGGGGTTGGTGGCAAAGGCTTGATCGAAGCATGCCTTCCAACAGTCCCTGTTTTAGAGGGACAGTCCTGATTTTCAGGCAACGTTCCACTGTCCAGCTATGCAGGGTAGCTGTGCAACTGCCCTGCTTTTCTTGGCAGCGGGGATCCTCGGCCGGTTGAGGAGCTGCAAAATCAACGGACGCCTGGGTTGTTGACCCGCAGACCTCCATTTTAAGCTCACGACACTCTATTGCTAAACACCACGCGGAGGCTCTTCAGGTGAGATGAAAAGAAGGCCACACCTCTGGCCTGGCCCCTCCCTACCTCTTGCCACACCCCCTAAAACAGGTGTCCCAGTTGGACACCTGAAGTTTTAGGGGGCATGTAGAGGTAATTGGGGTACAGTGGGTGTTGGGGGCATTAATGGGATGGGTTTTTTTAACATAGATGGGTAGTTGGTGCAGGTTACGGTTAGATTTTTGGGGCAAATTGTCTAAATTGCGCACTACCTGTAATAAACTGACATACAATCTTCTTCATGGGACGGGGTGTAATAAATGCGGAACCAGAGAAATTAAGAATACAGAGGGGTCTAAAATTTTAACTGCCCTGCCCGGGTAAAATGATTTTAGGGGCATCCCGTGAATGCACGTCCTGATTTTACCGTCTCCGTTTTCGTCAACAAGCTGAAAAATCCTCTCGCAAACGTCGTCAGGGCTCATTAATTCTGTGTCCGGATCCCTTTTCCAGTCTTTCTTCACACTATAAATTGACTAAAGAAAAAAAAATAATGAATTATCTATAAACATTTGATTTTATACATTTTTTTGCATATTTAAGTTGTTGAATTTTCACGGGCACCTCCTCCGCGTCCCGCCACGTGCTGGCAGCGTGGGGCGGAGCCGACGGGAACCGTCTGATTGTCACCTTGTCACCTGGAGCTATAAAGCCCCACTACGGCTTTTCTCACTCCCTTTGGATTGGACGCTCTTGGACAGCTTTGTTTGCTATTGGGTTCCAGACCAGCCAATTGGGGCGTACTTAGTTAAAAACGCCTAGAAATATTTTATAGGGTCCCTATGCTCTTCTACTTTTTTGACCAGATTTCTCCTTTCCCAACAGCTTAACATCTTACCCAAAATAACTCCCAGAGTCTTCCCTTTTTAATACTTTAAGAAGATACTAAGGCGCGGGGTCTTCATTGACCGACGATGGGTCCACAATGCTGTTTACTAATAGTAAAGGGATATTTTATTATTTCCTGACCTTTTACTAATGAAATACAAATAAACCGAGATTTAGAGGCTAAGCCGCTCGCATCTACTTGGCGTGTATAGAGGCTATTTTGGTCGCTGACCGACCTGATTAGCTAATGGTAGTTACATAACATTCTATTATACATTGTATAGGCCAGTACCTGTACGATTTCTCTCAATTCCCTTTTATCTACAGAACCGTTTCCGTCCCTGTCGTATATTTTAAACGACCACCGTAACTTGTGCTCCAGTTTCCCACGTAGCACGAGATTCAGAGCTGCCACGTATTCGAGAAAATCAATCGCGTTGTCCTGCAAGAGCAAAGTTGAGACTAGTCAGGTTCAAAAGAACTTATTATGACTCCATAATAAAGAACACACCATGATTGTATCTCTTTTTGTAACAAAAGCATGTAAAAAACCCCCCCACAATTTTAAAAAATCTCCCTTAGAACGTTCCTATCATTCCCGTAGATAAAGTTCCTTCCTTATATTGACCTTGAATGGATCTATATGTGAAGTTAAGTTCTTGTAGAGGGAGATTCCAGCCTCAAAGTACCCAAGTACCCAGTGGCTCTCCATCCCACGTGCTGGACCAAGGGTCCCAAAGAACAGAAGAATACGTATCTACCATTGGATACATGGATGTATCTCTGCTTAGCCCTTACTGTGGGCACTTTACTCCAAAACCATTGGGCCGTTATGGCTATCAAAGCCACCAAATGGAGCAAAGAAAGATATCTACCCTTTATCCTCCTGGAACACCAAGCATAAGGTCAGGGAAGATATGAGAAAAGACAGGTGGCTGGAGGCCCTAAAAACACTCAAGCACATCAAGCATGTCTTCAACACACAAAAAAAAACACAGTAAAGCATTTTCTTACCCCATTTCTATCAAAAGAACTGAACATTCTTTCAACAAATTGTGAAGCTTCGTTGTTCTCGGAAATTCCAAAAAATCTCCTAAATTCGTGTTGATACAAAGCTCCGCTAGGACATTCGACCACAAACTTCTTGTACATTTCTTGTAAGTCTGCCACATCGATCTCCTCGGCACCAGAACTTTGATTCTGCCCCATTTTTTAGATTTTTGTCTGGATTGTCCTAATTTTGGGGCTCACACATACCGAGTTCCTTAGAGGTCGAGCGTCCATCACACCACCGAGGGGCGAAAGTTGGAGAGCTGGAAATAAATACTGTCTCCGCGGAACACTAGAACCCGTCTATATATACAAACCAAATACGCTGAAATCTGATGAGCTCATTAGTAGGGTCATTTCATTATCTCTCAATAATCCCTTTTTTTTTCCTTTTCTGATCCCAACATGAAACCATCAATGCTTTTAGCAAAAGTTTCAGGATGAATTCATGAAAACAAACGATTCTTTTTTCCCCCGGAGTAAACAAATGAAATTAAACTTTAAAAACAGAGGTTTGACCATATTTAGGGAGCGGAGGAGCCTTGTAAGGGCTGTAAGTTGTTTCCAGTGACCTTCAGAGGTCATCCTCTGAGATGGGAAGAGTGGAGATTTCATAGACGACCAAGGAATCACATCTTTAAAAGTGAGGGCAATAAAGGTACGGAATTCACTGCCAAGGCAGGTGGATGTATCAGATACAACAGATGCCTTCAAAAAAGGGTAAAAGCAGGACATACCGGGCTATAAATGATAAAATAAACATGAATATTTTAGAGCTTCTTGATCCAAGGAGAACTCTGATCCCCTTTGGCGGTCAAGAAGGAATTGGCAAAATCCAAAAAATAGCTTAATTGGGTGTTTTTGCCTTCAAA
>VKOC01000004.1:1858488-1902470 GCA_009364415.1 Spea multiplicata | reverse complement strand
ATTATACCAGTATACTAATCTATGGGGCAGGATTATACCAGTATACTGTGTGGCAGGATTATACCAGTATACTAATCTGGTAGGCAGGGTTTTACCAGTATACCAATCACAGATGTAAGGTTATACTGGTATATTAATTAGAGGGGCAAACTATTCTGAGAAGTAAGGTTATACCAGTATACTCATTTGAAGAGCTTACTAAACCAAGAATGGACCACTACATGTACTCCAGACGTAGCAGACCATGAAAGGTCCCTTTGTGGGGGACATGTTTATTGGGACATCTCTTGCGTTGGTGCTGTGTGATGGTAACATATGTATAAAGATACGCCGTCGGTGACAATACTATCCTTCACAACTATCCTCGCACATGGGCCACATGAGCCTTGTGTGACATTATTGCTGCTTTAGAGCTCATATTAACTACATTTGGAAAAGTGGAAAAATACCCCTCGCTATCGTAAGCCGGACCCTCTTCACCTAATGTATCGGTTCGTCTTAGTCTGTCAATTATAGTTTTGTCGGACCCTTTGAATGTAGGGACTGTAAGAAGCGCTGTGGAAGTTGCTGGCGCCGTATAAATAAAAGATAATAACGATGATGATAATAATAATAATAAAAATAATAATAACCATTATTTCCTGGAGTTTTGAAACATATTCCTTTCCAAAGAAAATAAGGGTTTCATTACAAGAGATTTACCGCATTCCTCTGGAAAGGACGGGGAATATTGTGCTGACCTGAATAATGCTCCCGGCTCTACCGTCCTCCGGCCGATGCTATTAAACGCTTATTTGATGGCTTGGGACTTTTTTTTTAATAACTCTCGGCGGTTTGTATTTTATTTTGCTGATTTTACACCTGCGGGACAGCATCAGCCACTCGGCATGCCCATTTTACTACTTAATTAAACTGGCGGGGCGTTAAAGGAGCTCTGTCACATCACAATGCGGAAATTAAAAAGGATATTGTCATTTAGCACAAAACGAGAACTCTTTGAGTGATAAAATGCTCCGAATAAGCGGCCGACGAGCCCGCCGACAGGTAGCTCCCCAGCCGTCGGTGATTTACAGCCCCTTGATTCTGAGCTATCCTTGTTATTTCAGCGAGCGCTAACGCTTGGCTACCTCTGTGCGAAAGGATTTTGATACTTATAGGATTTTAATTAAATCGGGTGCATACAAAGAAAACAACCACCAGGAGACTCGAACTAGTTGGTACCGAGAAGAGGGTCGATACCCATGATAGAGTACGACAATACCATTGGTAACTCTTTTAAACTTGATGAATATGATGGAAAAGGGGCAAAAAATGGCAAAACAGGTAAAGTCAATGGGGGGGTGAGACAGGTGGAGGTTAAGCAAAAAGATGGAGGATATAGGAAGATCAAAGGTGTGAAAAAAGAGGGAGAGGACATGAATATAGCCAACTAGGAGGGAGACTTGGCAAAAAGGCACAAGAGAAAAAGAAGGACACGAGGAGGACTCAGAAGCGGCTGGAGGGGTAACTAGAAAGAATATGGGTTATAAGTAGGGAGAGGGTGGGGAAGGAACGATGGTTTGTTGTATTTATTCCCCAAATTGGAGACCCCATTGTTTCTGTCTGAATAAACCACTCTGCACGTTAAGTAACAATCAGACAACAGGACTTGTGCTGCATGACGGCTGCTTCACGGCGTCTTGTGTACTCTGCGGTTTGTTACAGATCCAATGTCAGTAGAAATGTCATTAATTATTTTATGTAATGCATTCATTCTGCCTTCCACTTTGTGAAGCTAATAATATATTCCATGATGAGCAAGATAGGTCGTTGCCTCAGGCGCTACGAGGGGTGCACTTGTGCCCCCGGGGGCAATGCCCCTGCGCATTAGTCCACTTTCAGTCCACTTTCACCTTGAGAAGGCCATCCCTGACTAGTAGCCGCAGCTCCTATAACTTCTGCCTTGTACTTTATAGGGCTTTCTATCAATGCATCATTTACTGACTCCCCAGAGACATCTAGCAGGCTTTTAAAATCGTATGTTTAGCTGTCCAATTATACAGAATATTTTCCCATCCTCGTTAGACATCCTCCCCAGGTGTCTATTCCGCTTTGCAATTAGTCGGGTTATCCAGATGTTAACTAACTGCCGACCGCGATGTGTTATCCCCCAAGGACATGCTTGGGGGTCTTGTGCTTAGATGTGGGCTCTTTGAAGCATTAATTCCCTTTCCTAGCGTGTTTACCGTATGTTTGAAATGCTAATACCAGAATAGCCTTAATCAATAAGTCAGTCTCTTGTACGCACCGCAGGAGGTCACAGGACAAACATATAAATGTGGTCATTAGGAACTTCTATGAACGGAGTGTGCGCCCCATAACCCTTTACTGTTTAGTAGATAAACCCACACAGTGATACGTTCATGGGACAGAGATATAGGTAGATGGAGTGAAGACTGTAGGTTTATTAGCCGAAGAACACATATAGGCACAAGGGGCAGTAAGTGGGGGTACACAAGAGTGGGATGCACCGGGGCAGAAAACCAGAATGAAATGCTTGTGTTGCTTAAATACACAGCAGAGCTCCTCACCTGATTATAAAGTGCGCAGATGTGTAACGCTGTGTTTCCAGATGCGTTCTGAGCACCCATGTTGGCTCCATAAAACAATAGGTGCTCCAAATGTTGGAAGTGGCCGTATCGGCACGCCTGCAGAGACACACATACATCACACATGTGAACGCACTATGGGTTAAAAACATACCTTTAAAATAAAAGCATACAAGGGATAACTCAAATCATAGTTACCCACCATCATCAATAACGTCTACATGAAGCATAACAAGGGGAGAAGATTGTCCGGCTGCTCTGTCTCTTCTACCCAAGGAACTATGTATATACGATATATCGACGCAGGGTTAACCTACTAACTCTTCACCTTTCATCCTCGGCTCTCAATCCATAACTGTATCCCCCATGATTACTCCAACATTGCATAGGATATATTGCACACCTCCTTAGGCACAGAAGGAGTTGGACGCATTGAGAATATAGGTATAGAAGACATTGTTGGAAGCATTCATTTTTTTTGTTATCAAGTGTGAAACTGTGAAATATGAGAATTCTCCTCATTTTTTTGTCCTGCTAACATGTTTTAAATATTAACAAATAGAACAATGGGCGGTCCCTAAACCCATTGAAAACAATGCGTTTTGAGCCCATACATGTACAGGCTTTGTCATTAAGGGGTTAAAGTCAGTGCAAGATGTGTTGAATTCCAGAGTATTTGCAAAGCTCCATACAACGTAGCGATAAATGTCACAATTCCCAGAAAGCTCACACATTCCAAGCGTAAAGATATAAAGGGAATTGGTGATTTACAGAGATGCGATCGAGCTCCTTCATCAGTAGAGGGCACCACAGACTTCTAATCATACGAATTCTGCCTTGCAAACGAGAAACTGGAGATGCCGTTTGTCTGACAGACCCCTAATTCATCATTTACTAAGAGAAATTCAGCGTGGAGACTGAGTGCAACACAAGCACAGCCAGTAAGACCAGTCAGGAACCGGCATGAATGTTTCATGAGAATGATGAATGTTACACGATGATCTAATTTCTCTACCGTGCAACAGGGACCTGACAGCTTTCTCTACCCTTACTGAAAACACATAGAAACATGGATTCTGCCAGCAGATCGGCCCCATTTGGCCCCATCTAGTTGCTTGTTTTTTCTACTGTAAAGACTCAAATCAGTTGTTGGTCCCGTCTTAGATTCGGAAGCCATATGCCTATCCCGTGCAAGTTAAAATTCCCTCTCGTCTTAAATTCCTCCTCCTTGTACCCTCTTGCACTTGTACCCTCTTGCACTTGTACCCTCTTGTACTTGTACCCTCTTGCACTTGTACCCTCTTGCACTTGTACCCTCTTCTACTCTGTTAAATCCCTGTATGTATTTAACAGTTTCTGTCACTTCTCACCTTTCTCTGCGTTCCTCCACACACAGACATAATAGAAATAAGTAAAAGAGGCTCTTTTGCAATGTGGATAATTAGCCGCCCTAAAGTAGAACTCTCTTGGAGTGAAACGCCCCAAAACCGCAGCATTAGTGCCATCTTACATTATTTACAAAAACTAGTATAGAAAACGAAGTGTTTAAACGTTAAAACGTCATTGCTGGTGGGTTGTTATTTATATCACCAACATCAACATCTCTGTAGTAAGGTAAACGTTCAGTACATTTTCCACAGCAATTACTGTAAATTATGGTTGTTGGAAGCTGGTAAAGACCCTCGCAGGACGTGAATGGATGTTTAGGTGATATGTGATATGTTTTACCCTGGTTTAGCTTCCTTTTTCTATTCTATGCTATGTTAATGAGCAAAAACTCCTGCCATAGAAATGCAGTATGGCTTTACTCCTCAAAGACACAAGTACACAGAAAGAGCACACTTTAACACATACTATATAACAAAGTGACAATACACACAAAATAGATACACAGTAGACAGTGAGACAAAAAGAACTGTATATGCACTGAGAAGTTGATGGTCAGTCGCGTTAAGGGTTTATGTTTATGAGTAGATACGTCTTTCAATTTTGAGAGTTGCAGGCAAGGGCATGTGAGTTGGATGACACCCTGCATGTCTTTACCTGCAATTCGAAAATAGAACTCACAGAAAAATACATTTAAGTCTTGTGCTCCACAGTATTAGAATGTAGAACGTATTCAGTTTGTGGAGTTCCACATTTGACACATTAGGTCAAGTACATACTTCTTCACCTAATCATATTAAATCTTGTATCAGTCTCATCATTAGGAAGCACAGAGTCTGAATTAGGCATTTTAATGAATTTGATAATGCCCTCTATTGGCATACCTTTATAGAGATATGTGGCAGCTCAAAATACCCAAATGCTGCTTGATTCTCTCCCCTCTTGTCCTGGGGCTCTGTTATGTAAATATTCCGCTCGATGATTTCATTATCCGCACATCGCCAGAATCACTGTTCTTTTTACTGTCAATTAAGCACTCGCGCAGCGGCTAATATTTAAGATGGCAGCTGACATACTGTTTCCCTCCTGCCATGTGTGCGCCATTAGTGCAGAGTGTCTGTATTAACAAATGTGTACAAAGAGAGGAGACGGGGAGAGCTGGCAGGACTCAGAGAGCAAATGAACCCATTAGCACTGCAGTCCTTGTTTACACATTCACCATTACACGGTATAAGTATTTAATTAAAAAGAAATGATCTCGCCACTTTCCTTACAGTGACCTGGTGGCTCGCTCGCTCGGGTTTTACTGTAGAGCTGATAATAATAACAACCAGCCATTTCTTCTGCTTTGTTCTGCGGTGTGTATTATGATGTGCGGAACAAAATGTATTTAAACTTATACACATATGTATAGCCCTGTAAATAAAACTGCAGCTTCATATACACAGAACCTAAAAAGTATAGTTCATAACGTTGAGTACTGAGTAGAGCTCAGGAGACCTTTAGATTGATAGAGACGTTATGGAGAGCGTTCAGAAGAGGGCTACCAAAATGGTTAAAAATCATGGAAGACTAAAGGAAGCTCTATATGTTCAACTTGGGGGAGAGAAGAGAGAGGGGATGTGGAATGGGATTTAACAAAGTTTGGAGGGAAGTTTACTTCAAAAAGAGGAGAAATGTTAGAACAAGCGGTCATAATCTAACACTAAAGGGTCAGAGGCTTAGATGTAATGTAAGGAAGGTTTACTTTACTGAGAGGGTGGAGATAAATAGAACATCAGAGTCTATGTTTAAATACCCAAAAGATACAAGATCTACACATTCATACACTTGTCCACTTGAAGGGAATGTCATCTCGATTAAAGATTTAACTTCACTAATCATTAGGCTGGAAGGGCTCGGTTGTCCTTGCATAATTTACAGCATTTAGAGATACATGATGGAGGACCAGCTCTTTGTCTTCCGCCAGTGAAAGTCACCAAGGTTGGCGCCTCATCATGTACTGTAAAGATGGGTGGTGTGGTATGCGCCTCATTCATTCACATTCTTTTCCTGTCCGGCAAATAGAGCCTCAGATATACCCCTATTAATGGAAGCTCAAGTGGGAACATATGGCTGATAAAGTAAATATAATGGTCCTGTCCTTCTGTAAGAGGGCAACCCCATCTATTCTTCCATCTAGAAGGATGGGAGGGTGTTTTTAACTCATTGAACCACCGAGTATCAGGAGTTTTAATCTGTTTCAGCTTTAAACTAGTGGACAAAACGTAAGGAGAAGGACAAAGATCTCTTATCGCCATGGGCGAAATCCAAAACACGTATATATCACATTTACTGTACCTGGTGGATCTCTTGCCAGCCATTTTCATCCTTGCATCCCACTGTGGCGTGTTCGTGAAGCAGTAATTCACAGCAATACGGGTCTCCTCCGACCATCGCTGTGTGATACAGGGGAGTCAGACCACGGCTGTCCTTGTAATCAGGAGACGCTCCCAGTCCCAGCAAGGTCTGTAACAAGACAACATTGACACATATTTTCCAACACCGTTTCCACTTCTCCTATCTTGATCTAATGAGCGTAGCAATCGTTTATAGGCTTCACTGGTAACATAACATTTTTTTTCCCCAGGGAAACAGGTTCTTCTTATGTATATCAAACAATTCTATTTTTTTTTTTTAACTGTTCAGGAAAAGTTTATGTATTATATTACTTCCATACAATTTTTATTATTATTTTATTTTTTTAAAGCTACCAATACACAATAAAATAAGGAAATAGCAATTAAAACGGACGCAGTCACCATAGCAACTGCGAGAATGTTCATGCTGATTGATCCCCAATTGCTCTGAACCCCAAGTTCGTCCGAGCTGGAAAGCAGTGCGTTATTTGTGGACCGTCAAGAGAGTTTTCTTAAATATTTGATACAGAAAGAAGGCAGAATAGTTTTCCCCAAACAGAGAGGTCTAATCTCAGCAATATAGGATTTTGAGTGAATGAACCACGATCTGTATGATTAGAACAGCCTGATCCGTCTGCGACTCTGTATGCGAAGAGCCTGTTTCTGGGCTAATGTGCAGTAGGTTTCTCTCTTTAAGAGCCGGGACATTGAAATATTAAATATTCCGACTCACACTGGCGCTAATGGAAGATTTTTCAAGGCAGGTGACCCAGTAAAAGCAGAAATATGCCGAATTAAATTCAGGCCACGGGAAACCCTGGAGGGGCACCTGCTCTGCGAGATGAGAAACTGTATGAAAACGCTCAACGACATCGCAGGGAATGTGAGGGTCAGAGACTAAGAGACAGAGAAATATGATAAATAGTAATGTTTCATCACAAGGCAGAGGTAACATGGACCGGATATGTAGATATATCTGCAGAGAAAGTCCCATTCGTTGTTGGGTTACCTTCTGTGTAACAGCAAAATATTGTTATTACAGAACATTTTGTTCTAATTTGTATAATGTCCTTGGCTCTAAATACTCCTTCTGTAAAAAACACTCTACTTAGACCACAGAATCCTTACTTGGCTTATCTTTTATAATGTCATATACATTCTCCTTGTATAGTAGAAGCCAAAATCCTTTGTTTTTGGATGAGGAACCTACCACGAGAGCTGTCTGGGTCTTCGCCCGAGACGCTTTATGCAAAGCGGTCATGCCATCTTTGCTCCTGAAGTCCAAGTGAGCCCCACCATTGCGAAGAGCTTTGATGACGTCTGTAGAGTTGTCCAACTGTGCGGCCAGCGTGAGAGGGGTTTCTGCCAAACATCAGAGCAAAAGAGTTCACTCAATCATGTAAACACGGAAATGGAAGACACCATCATATCAGCTCCCATTAAGCCCCTTCCTGGTCCATGGCTTGAGCATAAAATTGCCCCAGAGCTGGTGCAGCAAATGCTATAGTATATTCCAATCGCGTAGACTAGCTTCATGGTAGAAGAGGTCATAGCTATACTAATCACTGTATCACAGCCCTTTGACTTGCACAACAACTCACTAAATACGCCCAATCCCATAATAACGATACAATAGTTTCTATAGATATAGGCGACAATATCAATCAAATAAGCCAAAATACAACATTAGACCATACCAGGTATAAATGAACAGCAAGGTCAAACTTGATGGACCAAAATCACAGCATTATTTTATACCTATTTAGAGATTAATGCTTTCTTTTCACACTTTAGTGATTTATTGTGATTTAGTGAGTATATATATATATATATAATATATTATATATATATATTTAAATTGATTATCTCTACCTATAAAACCTTCCGATAATTCCATTCTAATATAATCCGCTCTCCTCAAGACTGTACAAAATATAAATAAATCCCTTATGCGCAAAAAGGTAAACATTGCAACCCGAAGAGAAAAATAAAAAGCATTGTAAATAAAACATTATTAAAAGGTACAGCCAAGAGATTTCATCTATTATTGAAAGATATTGCACTATTTACATGTAGTATGAAGAGGCGGCTAACGCTGAACCCTTTCTGCCTGCCTCGGTTGTGTTTTATTACCTCCGTTATCTGGGTCATGGTAGTTTGGGTCCAGTCCTCGGTCCAGCATCTTGTTAACCTTCTCTACAGAGCAGTGCTGGATGTAATCCATGAATTTACGTAGGCTGGCCTGAACGAAACAAGAAATGTATTAAAATAAAGAATATGTTCATCTGCAAAGCACATATCTGTTCCTCAGCAGCATCCTTTAAAACCAAACCCTCTCTATATTATCAAGAGTAGAGATCAATGGAATGTATGGACCATACACAATAGAGAAACATAGAATCTGATGACCACAATCAGTCCTTGGACTCTTTCTAGAGTCAGGATAGTCATATGCTTATCCCAATGCATGTTTCAATTCCCTCGCTGTATTAGCATCCATCACTGGGTGGCTGTTCCACATATTTACCACCCTCTTGGTAAACTAAAACGTCCTTACCTTGCATCAATACATGAATATAAAAAGTATTAACATTTAGTTACCTTTGTATGGAGCTTGGCAATCTGTTTCTCATCAATGCTGGACTGTTTGTACAATCTCTTCTTATAGCGAAACTACAAAAAGAAAATAGGAAATCGTTATAAAAACCTGTTCAACCCAAACATTAAAAATACCTTTTTTTGTTAAAAAAAAAACAACCAATGGCTCTGGGACACATACTTCCATGGATGGTACTCCCCTGCTCATTGGCTGTGGGTATTCCCGCAGAAGACGTTCCTCATCAAGGAACTTTCCGTCCCTTCCGTTACTGAAAGGCTGGTATAAGCCATAGTTGAGGACGTCCTTCAGACTCTGGTTGAGCGTGCACAGGATCCGCTGCTTTGCTACCCATACGGTAGCGTTGGGGTTAAAACGGATACATTTCTGCAAATAAGGAGCATAAAAAATGATAAGCACAGTGGGAAAATAATAAGCATTGGTTAAGTCTTTTATTTATTTTATACATTGCCAGCGAGAGTCATAAAACGGCAGTTAGGTATAAAAACTAAAGAAGAAAAAAAAATCACAATTTATATCAGCTCACAGATTTTTCTAATCTTGTTGACTACGGACTGTCCCATGACCTTCACCAATAGTGACATCTGGATACCCATGCGTAAAGAGTCATCTACACTGAGACAGCTCTACAAATAGCAGGTGAAGCTTGGTAACAAAGTAACTGCGGTTCTCCATCCATGGAGCTGTAATCCAAATATATTATGGTATATAATTAGATCAGTTCTCTGGCAAATTCAGTCCCAACGGTGATGACCGCTGCCGGCCAAGTTCAGGTTCTCTGATCATCGTACAAGCTTTCAGCTTCTCCTAAATGCCTAAAGACCTGAAGGTAACATCTAATTACTAATCTATTCCTGTGTATTACATGTATCTAGAAATGTATGAACTTTTTTGAGACCCAGGGGGCCCCACTGGCAATCTACTGGGATTGCTACGGCACAAAAGCAATCTTTTCTCCCATACTATTGTTTTATTGAATCAATATATCTCAGTAAAATTATAAAGATTTTCCCAGAGATTTCATTTCAACCTTTTAGCCTCAAGCGGACAGCTTGCATCTTCAAGCCAAAAGTGTCTTCCGCGTATACACTTTAATATTTCCAAAAACACAGATCTGTAAAAAAATAGTGTGGCTTCTGTTTGCTTGTTGGAGGCAACATTGTATCTATCACGATGTCATCTTTCAGATCACATTACTTAGAAACCTTACACTAACTTTGGTATTCCTGTGAGATGATGGATTTAAAGAAGCCTAAAATAGGAGGGATCTGAGGAGATAAGAAAGCTAACAATCTAAGAGAAGGTGAGTCGCATGCAGACCTCTTTCAGTGAACCATTAACTTTAGAGCACTTTTGAGGTTGGTTGGTTAAAGGTAATGGGGTTTGTTAGAAGAACTAAAAGGCTTCATTGGATTTTTATGTCATGTTTTGTGAAGAGCTTCCATTCTTCTTTGTCTTTCAAAGGCTGTTAAGATTGAAGAGAGTTTAAGCCGACTCATTGTTCAGTCATGGTGGGTAAACGCTATTAATAGGTGATTTTGTAGTGAACACGAATGAGGGGGAAAGTTCAGGAACTTTAACGTGTGAGAAATGAGTCTCTGTCTGAAAGAGGCATGGGGCAGGTTTCCTTCATGAAGCAAAAGTCTGAATTGGGTAACTCTGAGTTGCTAAGTGAGAACGTGACATAACAACATTGAGCCGTGGATGTGGAGGAGAGGCGCTGAAATACCCAGCAGAGGATAAAATGAGGTTGTGCCCTGAACCAGATTTAAAAAGTGTGCAGCGTTAGAACACGCAAGAACAGTTCACGAGCACAGAGCATTCCGCAGCTAACTCCTTAACTGCTGGACAAAAGATCGGTCAAAGAGACAGACACTGAAAAGTCTTTGAGAAAATAAAAGTGCTGGCAGCAAATGAAGGCTTGGAATATTTTTTCTCTCAACTTACATTAAATGCAATTGCTTCTTACATTTAACAGGATGGGCTGTGGGGAGGCGTATATTACATTAAAATCAATCCCGCTCTGTAGAATCTATTCTTATGAGGATTCAAAGGCCACAATGGCCACCTTCAAGACACAGATCAAAAGAATACACCTGAAAGGCAGAACACACTGGCCGGGTTATATAAAGAACCCTGCTTCAAACATTAATCCCCCGTCTTATTTTCTTTTCTAGACTTACAAGCCAGTTTCTGTTTTTAAAAATTGTAATTGTTTTAGAAAACCTTAAGAATGAGTGGGTTTTGCAGGATTTCAACGCATGAATGAACGCAGGAAATATATTTAGTATATTGTTATTGAAATCAAGAATGGGAACCCGCAGCATGTATACATTATTAATGCAATTTCTGTACTGTATGTTAAACATTAGATCTCTTCCCCCTCAATGTGGGGGGAAAAAGTAATTGCCCTGCAGATACAGCCCACGCCTCCCCAAGTGACCTCATCTGTATGATTAGATTTGTGGATATGTCTAAACACGTACTGCTGCTCTTTTCGTGGGATGACCAGCACTGCCTGCTCTGCTTCCGTGATGCACTTGAAATGAAGGGGGTATTAGGCTTGTAACCATGGGAATAACTAAAAATCACAGGGTGCCAGTGCAAATTTGTCCTCAAACAGCTTGCCTGTGCCATCTTAGCCCCTAATATCCTGCCTGTGCCATCTTTGACCCCAGCTTGCCTGAGCCATTTTTGTCCCAAAACAGCTTGCCTTTGACATCTTAGCCCACAAACAGCTTGACTGTATCTCTTTCTCTCCATGCAGACATTCTGCATGCAGGAAATGGATGTGATGTCACTTCCTGCATCCTGAATCAGACAGCGCGCAGGGAGAGCGCCAGAGAGATCATCTGATTGGTAGAAGCCACAGTCTGACTTACAGTTTGCTGTAGGTCTGGAATCACAATCCTGATGACCATAGTGTTGGTCTGGATGTCCTCCAGACGACTGGTTGGACGTTCTGCAGTGGCTCTGATGGTATCATAGATGGTTTCCTCTTTCGAACTGTCAGATTCGGACTCCATTGAATAGTCTGAAAAACTCTGCGCCATCTCATCTTCACTGGACGTGGGACTTCGTGGCATATTCAGCGTCATTTACCCTAAAGCACGAAACACAAAAATATTACATTATTATGGAGGAACACAACGATGAACGCAAGAAATTCATAAGCAACAGACCCCATTAGCATTATGTGTGTCAGACATATAGGTGAGATATAGGTCTTTACACTTTCAACGAAGCCGTGTATGTATCTGGTATTATTACCAGAATAAAAGTAGGAGTTTCATCTAGACAGATGTTAATCTGGAGTCTTAAATAAACCTTGGCGCTAAAAGTACCAGGCTTTATACAAACCGATACCACAAACAGTATGGAAGTTAATTTAGTTACTTTTTAAAGACACAAAAGCCTAGTAATATTTATCCATAATATATGCCATATTTTATGGGGTGATTTCGCACCTTTTCATTCACACATCTAATTTTTCCTTTTATAAATTGTTACAATTGCATGATTGCAATAGTTTTGGGTCTCCAGGTGTTGGGTCATTTCAGGGACCCACTGCTCCGCATGCCCCACTGGTGGGGGGCAGTTTTGCTTCAGGGTTCCCACATTCAAAGCCGCCTTCTTCGTATTATTATTATCTTTTATTTATATAACGCCAGCAATTTACGCAGCGTTTAATACAATACATATATTCAAGGAGTTCTGTATTAGACATTTTCACCATCCTTGCTCCATCTCAAAATATCTTGGAAATCGAAAAGGATAATACATAAGAAATCTTAAAAGTGTGATTTCTAATGTATTAACTCTTCGTATGCGTCTTCTGTCCCACTGAATACTGTATCTGGTATAAAATAGGAGAGGATGTGCTGTGGCTTGTGCCATCCGAGCCTCTTGTTTAATTATATATACAAGTGCACGGGAACATTAATAATAACAGGGGCAGCGCGTCTAGAAGCAAACATTGTATTCCCTGTGATAAACGCACGTTCGGGAGAAACATTCTACCTGGCAGTCTAGCCGGCCTGTTGACGTCCTTCTGCCAAACGTCAGAACCTCCTATAAAACGGGCGAATTATTTCTATCTGCCGTCACATTCTATGTCTCTATACATTCACATTTCAATATACGGTACTTATAGTCAATTAGCAGAATGGAGTGCATAATCTATAAGTGGTTACACCATCAATAAATGATATAAACGACATTTTTAACATATTCATGCTTTCATCGCCAGTCTTTTAAATGTGGAATTTTAAGTATTTGTAACTTGGAGGGTTTCATAATTAATTATTTCCAATTAAAATTACATATACAATTACACACATATATCTTGTATCTCATATGGGTAGGTCTATTTAAGTTAATTATCTATTGTGTACATAATTCATAGGTCCCTATGAATCCACATCTGACATCGCAGATTGTATGTGCTATTCTTATTGTTTATGGTAAACACAAATACATCCAAATTAAAGAATCTTCCAGCAAAAGTAATGCCTATTTACAGATTATCCTTTCCACCCCAGTCTTCCCATGTTTCATGTGAAGGGTCGAATCTATGTGTTACATCCCAGAGGAACCAATATCAGAGGCAGCGAGTGACAAATATGGATTAGTTGCCTAGTCCTCCCCATTAAAACGTGTAAAGAAAACAGTTACACCTCGGACTACCTGCAAGTAATTAGGTGATATCCGTCCCTGCTTTGGTTTAATGAAATGCGCAGAGCAGGTGTTGCTGGATAATTTGCATTTATGGAATCTATATGACTGTGAGAGCCATAGGCGCCCTCTGAGAAATACAATACAATATAGCTGCAGAAATATAAAAGCCCTGCTTAGTTTAACCCATTGAGTGGAAAGGAGAGGGCACTTCATTCTATTAGCAAGAAAACAACATGGAAAATATGCCAACAGAATGGAAGGATATGGTATAACTCAATCACACACTGCCTGGTAGGTAAGTATAATGTATAGATCAACATAAACAAACGGCATTTAGATATTGACAGTATCTTCTTTTAGTATCTGAATGCTTGATACAGAATTTTAACCCCTTGATGTCCAATGACTTGTCTGGCATGTCATTTCATTAAACAAGCTTAGAAAGTGATCTATGGTCACTTTCTTCACTTAAACGGTGTTGCTATAATGCCTCGATGTTGAGATCGGCATCATTGTTACCAATTCATGGACAGCGGGATCACTTGAACGACTCCCTCTCAAGCTCCACAGGTTTGTGTTTTGCCAGCATAGGTATTATATTGTTAATTAATATTGTCTGTTCTTTCTTTCCTGGCTAGACAAAAGGATAATCAATGACAAGTTACAATGATGACAATTTCATAATTATTAATAACAATAAACACAAGAATTACGGATAACAGACACTGAACAAAGCAGATAATAAGCCGGCTTCTTTTCATTGATTTACCCGTCGAGTCATCCACATCCCTCGTGATTTGTTTGATAAACACGGCTGAATCCAAACTATTACACAACCAAATGATTCTGCGAACAATGACAGTTCTTCAGAATACAATGCGGAATAAAGTTCCCATGGCATTCCATTGTCGTACTGACACACAGTAAATAAATAATATTACAGTATTCCTCGGTAAGTTGAGGTGCGGTGTTGTCAGATTTATTCTTCCTATAAAATAAATGAATGATATGAAGGACAATAACATTCCGGCGGATCCCCAGTAAACCAAGTTTTAACATTGCGGTGTCTCTACCCCTTTCAGGATACATAGCGTAGTTTACTATACTTAATAAACCTACGATTAATGTAACCATATGTATTAGAAATTGTCATTGTCTGTAATAGTGGACCAGTCATCTTGTCATGGATTTGGTTGATCATTCTTCCCATAGTTATTCCTCCCCTCTTGGTGTAAGGCGATCGGTTATTGCTGGAAATATAGAACCAAATATAGAAGTAGAACGGTTCATGTCAGGAAAATAATTCATTTTGCAGGATTAGCTCCACATTCCGCTGGGGTGTATTATAATAACCCGAAAGAATATCATGTTGATAATACAAGCTATAGGTAGTTTTAGAGGATACATGTATTGATGTTTGAATAAAAATACAACTGAACCTATCCCCATGTAAGTAGATCTTGGTCTCACCTTAAATTCAAGCCCCTACCACCAAAATATAGAAATCTTAACTTGGCCCATTGCAAACCCCATGTGCATTTTACAGATCAGACTCCTGGTGGATAATGCAATCTATTATAATGGGCATGGAAGGGGTTAGAGTCCAAATGTAGAGGTAGTCAAAGCCCTGCGCCCAATAAAGGGGGCAACAGGCAGAGAATAGACTTAGAATAGAGAATAGAATAGCATAGACCACCGGCAATAAAACCTGCAGGTGGTGTCCAGAAGAGGAGCGTCCACCAGCAAACCCAGACATCAGGGTCCGAATCTGGCAATCCATTCCGCAGATTAGGGATAAATTATGTTTTTTTCTTTATTGTTAAATTTTTTTTTTTTTTTAATTTTTTATTAATTTATTTGTTTTACTGGCAATTCATTCCACATATTAGGAATAAGTTATTTTTCTTTATTATTATTATTGTTTATTCTTATTTTTTTTTTAAATATATATTTTTTTCATCTGGGAATCATTCCACAGATTATGGATAAATTATGTTTTTTTAGTATTATTATTATTTATTTTTGTTTAAATTAACTATTTTTTTTACCATCGTAAGGAGGTGAGCAACTGGAAATGAGTAACTGCTACCTTTAAATATTCTGATATTAATGATACAATAAAAGTATGGCTTTACTATGAGTTTTTAGTAGCTCGGTTTGCTGGATAACATTGAAAGCATGTCATTTGGCTTTCGAATGTCAACGGAAACCAATAAATCGCAATTTTTCTGGGTGATGAGAGAAGCGCAAAATACTTACAAAAAATGAACCGAAAACATAAGAATAGCACTATTTAACTTTGCCGGACATACAATTGTTACTACTCCCTAAATGTACCCATTAATTAAACTATCACGTAAAATAATGCAGAATAATTCCCAGCATCCGCAGAACAGAGAGACTAATCTAATACAAACTATCCACCCAGCGAGGCTGCGATCCTTTAGAACACGAAACAAAAGTTCTTCTAAACTTCTAAACAATGCTGCCTTGTTTTATGGCTGAGACCAGAAAGGTAACAGATGCACAGAACTATTTTTCTGGAAACACTGAGTGTAACCAAGCAAACAAACCCTAAAACACAAGCAATTCTATGTGATGTACGCGGGGGAGAGGTTTCCTACTGTCATAAAGTAAAACCCCGGGCTGCTTCCAATAAGTGGGAGAATTACCTTAATCCAGAATCATGATGTCACTAGCACGTGATTGCAGGAACCGCCAAATCAGCTTCAGAAAGTCTCTCAAAAGCCACATCTAAAGTTTCAGAAGTAACCCTCGGAGGCGAACACTCCCAAATAAATGAAAGGCATTGTGTTCAACGCCTGGGAACCGAAACACAGCCGTAACCACCTAACCGCCATACCTGCTAATGAAAACATTATCATTCCGAACGGAATTTTAACGACATTCCTGTTCAGCTCTAAAGGCGCCCTACCTGTTCTCGAGACGCAGCTCACGCAGAATTTGTATCTGATGAGCGGACTCAAGTATGATCAGATTACAAAGTGGATACCCGGTCATAGCTGTTCCACCGGAGAACAGGGACAAAACCTCGAGTCTCGACTACGGGGATCCCTCCTCCCTGTGTGAACGCCTATTATTCATACACATTAAACAGTCTCGGGAACACAACGACCTACATGTAACAAAAACTACAATATCGCAACAGGGGGGCTTACCAAAACCTACCAAGGGTATTTGCACAGAAGAACAGAGTCTCCCAACTAAAGTGTACGGCAATTTTTAACCGTCAAATGGCCAGGGGTGTAAAAGTAACACTCCAATGATGACTTTAACACTTCATGTTCTTCTTTGGAGGGGCCAAGGCTTACAAGTGTCAAGAAGGGAAATCATTCCGAAAATAGCCTGAAAAATGTCTAAAAAAATGTACAAAAATTAATCCTATCAGGCATACTGATATACTCGCCAGAACAAGAAGACAGAGGCAACTAAACCGCATTGAGATGGATGAAGTTTATTTTGGCAAAGTTCCACAAGTTGACGCAGTCACAGAGCCAGAAAGCCTCTCCCAGGATATGTCCGGGTGCTGCGGGCGACATAAAGGCGAGAAACCAAACTCGGGGGTTTCAATCTCCTCCCCGACTCGTTGTGTCGTTAGAAGGCTTAATAGAACAGCTACGGCGCTTTGCCAAGAAGTAGTGAACGAGATGGAGGGGCAGTTGGGATACAGAGCGCCACTTCGTGCCAAACGTGAAATGATACCGGGCAGCTTATATGTGCAACACCGTTCAAAAGTTTGGGGTCAAATGGCGCAGATGGGGTTAATGTTGTAAATTACTTTTGTAGCTGGAAACGGCTGATTTTTATGGAATCTCTTCATAGGGGTATAGAGGCCTTTATCACTCCCATCAATCCTGTGTTCCAATGGCCCTTTATCACTCCCATCACTCCTATGTTTCAATGGCCCTTTATCACTCCCATCACTCCTGTGTTCCAATGGCCCTTTCCTTTCATTACTCCCTTTATCACTCCTACTCCTGTTCCAATGGCCCTTTATTCCATCACTCCTGTGTTCCAATGCCCTTTATCACTCCATCACTCCTGTGTTCCAATGGCCCTTTATCACTCCCATCACTACTATGTTCCAATGGCCCTTTATCACTCCCATCACTCCTGTGTTCCAATGGCCCTTTATCACTCCCATCACTCCTGTGTTCCAATGGCACGTTGTGTTCGCTGATCCAAGTTTAAGTTTAAAAGGCTCATTGATGTTTAGAAACCCTTTGGCAATTAATTACAGCCAGAAATGTCCTTGTTTTCTGTGAAAGCAGCTGAGTGACCCCAAACTTTTGAAAGGTAGCGTATCAACTAAAAACTTTCACAATAAAATAACTTTTAATGCATACGTTTATAGACACATTTGTTGACTTCCATGCAAAACACATCATTATGAGTAACTAGCAGTCAGTTTTTTGTTTAAAGATCATCTGGCTTCAGGTACCTTAGACAACCAAGCTGTCTTCATGCCAAACTCCCGTGCAATTATTATTTATCCCAGTATATCTTGTTTAACTTCCTAGATCCAATAAACAATGCATAATTCCCACCGGTGTCGAAGGCTTCATCGCGCCTATGAGAGTCCCAGCAATGAGCAGCTTCTCCTGGGAATGGTTCTTCTAACGTCCTTGCATTGCAATCTGGGAGAAGGTTACTCCCCCCCCCCCCCCCGAAGAGAGAGTTCTATTGTCAGAATAAAAAATAATAATACATCTTTTTTAATCATGTCTCATATATGATCTATACCAGAAGGCATGAGTGCCATGGGCGAGGACATCACATCTCCTACAAACAAAGTTCTCGTTGGCTTAACGAGGCAGGGGCAGGAATTTAGTACTAGACTTGTGGTTTTGCTAATTAAGTTTTTATTCTGCGCAGCTATACAATATTACAAATTATCTGACGTGACGTCACATTACAAGACTCTGCGCGATGACGCGGGTTATAATGGCAGCACGAGGACTCCGCATATTTAGAACAGATATGTCATATATTTTTTTACCCCTAGTTCTGGATCGGCGCTGATTGTTCTCATTCTTTTAAAGGTATTTTATGAATGGTTTGAGGGCTTGGTTTGGTTCCCAGTTCTGTTTTTGGTGAAACCAGTAAAATCTTTGAACTTTGTTTTAATTTTCGTACGGAAAAAAAGGTTCTTCGTACGGAATGAAACAAGCAATAAACACGTAGAATGGTAGGTAAAATGGCAGCCGCGGCGACGGAACGAAAGAACGAATAAACATCTGTTTTCCGTTTTTTTCGTCCAAGGTTGCATTCGTTCATTTGATATTCAGAGGAATGGAAGAAACTGTTAAATTCAGCACGAAAATGAATGTGCGAGTCTAGTTTTAACTCTCTAACTTCACGATTCATTATGAAGTTTCTCCAGCAAGAAGAGCTGAGCTAGACCTTGAAGGAAACTGATTTAATTATACATCATACAGGGCCGGCCAAGTTCTTTCTGCAGCAGTAGATCATCGGATTGGCTCTTCATAATGTATAGTGTGAAGGAGCTCAAAATGCTGCTCGCCTGCGCACTCTCCTTTCAAATCTCCCTTTAGAGAATAAATCCCAACGCCTCAGAGTCTCTCGCTCCCCTCTTACTCTCCTATATTTTTTCCATGGAAATATAGACCTTTTTATGTATTAATCAATGGACAGAGCTCCCGTCACACATCTTCTCATCTACCATTGCTGGTGCTTCCCAGATCCCGATATCAAAATCTATTAATACCTTCATTGTAGTAAAAAAGCTCCTGGTCTGCCCCGCAGAGCCCAGATGTTACAAACAAATCTCTTTACTGTCGTAATTAGATGTATAATTGGTCGGCTGTACAAATTTTAATATATATATAGTCTTCAGTTTTACGTGTTTCCATGGGATTGTGAATCGGAGTCCGTATTTGCCCCATTAGCCCCCTCTGCTGAGACCCAACAATAAAAGCAGCTGGTTGGGGCAGCAGATAGACTACAGATGTTTAATTGATACGTAACACGTATATTAAAGCCGTAGAGCCCACTCTGAGTATTTTACATTATGTTTAGCAACTATTTTAATTTGGTGATGGAAAATAAAAATAAAAAAATGAAACCCTATTTTTTTTCCTTATATTAATGCAAGGCATTGAGAAAATATTCCCCATTCTGCAACACGACTACTCATTATAAACCAAAATGTCAGAAGACGCAGTGTTTGGATTGATTAACGAGGGCGAATAATGTCTCACCCTAACGAGCTGAGGATGTGCAATAAAAGCAATCACCCGTAGTCACTAGTTCGGAGCTAATTAATATAATGTAGCGGAAAAGCTAGGATAACGTTTATATGTGTCTAATTACTGAACGACATACTTGATATTAGAAAGAGATCTGCTCCTCTAGCCCCAAAGGGTTACATTCACGGTTAGGAAAACATCGGCAATGCTGGATTTATGATTTATGATGATTTTACCCCATTCATTACGCAAGTGAAGATCCCCTACTTATAGTAAATAATCAATAATATAATACTTTGCCAAGATGCTATCGACAAATATCCACGAGACACAGGGGTTTTTAGAGGTTCTATTGTTAATCTGCGCTGCCCTCTATAAGATTATTTCTTATAACGTTTACCCTATACAGACATCATTACAACGGAAGGTCACAAATATCCACCGGCTGGAGACTGAAGGCATATCCAGCACGTCAAAGCTTGGGATCTGGTGATGGTGTCGGCGAGGGTTTCTGACAAGTGGACTTTGGAGAAGAATAAAGTGCAGAAGAATGCGAAATTTTGATGGTTTCATCGACGACTACACATTCCAAATACAATGTTTAAAGGGTCTCATTAATTTGAAATAACGAGCACATATTTAAATAGAAAATCCACGCCAGCGAGTTCCAGCAAAGACATCTTAACAGCTTGGTAACATAGAATTAGCATATTTCGCTTCCCATTAGATAATTATCCGCTCTGGTGATGCCACCCTGGTAGGAATCAGGAGGAGAAGGAAAAGATAATAAATAGATAAATACATAATAAGACAGGAAACATAGAATTTGCCAAGCAGATTCGCGGCCAATCAGTCCGTCTCGTGCCTGTTTAAGACTCAAACCTTAATCATTCCTTGGGCTTATCTTTAGGTAGCTAGATAGATATTCAGTGTTAAGAGTTTGTTAAACTATAATGATTATTATACAAAAGCACGAGGACAGATCTCTTCTAAACAGCTCCCAAAATGATTTCAGAGACACTAGAACATGCACAGAGGAAATATTAGCTAAGCTTATGTCTTCACCTGTGACAGCCCCATCTACCCAGGGGTCAAGCCCCTGGGTACTCTGCGTCCACTGGGGCTTGAGATCCAAAGCCAGGTGTCAAAGGAGTAGACAAACTCATAACCTAGCACTAGCCAGGAGGGCCGGGGCAGGTGGCAGACGAGCGAAAGTGAAGCCAAGGTCTGGTACACAGGAATCTATGGACAGGGAGACATCGCATCCAGAGTACAGCAAGGTCGCTCAGCGACTATCTTAAATACCCCAAGCAATGTCACATGCGCATGAGACAAACAAAAGATGCAAACCGCGTAGGGCATCATACCTGTCTTCTACAGAAAGCATAAGAAATAATGCACCTGCGGACCAGGTAGGGACATGACACCTATTAGCCAAACATGATATGGGCGAAGTTGTTTGACGACCTTGAAACTTCACGTAAAGTCGCTTGAAGATATTCCAGAAGGGCAGCATGTTTTCGGCTATTTAGACTGTGAAGAGTTACCAAATCAATTCCTAAATACATCCTTCCTTAAACTTAAATGTGTTAAAAATTGAGGAAGTGATCTCAAAGTGATAAATAAACCACATTAAATGACGGCCCCGTTCAGATATTGCGGAGAACTTCTATCCTGTCAATGCTCTGCTGCTCATTGCCTGGGACATCGAGAAGCCAAGGGAAATTTACTCACAAAGGCTGAGAGAGTATTTTCTGATTTATAAAGATGTCTGTTCTCTCCTCTGCCAGAAATTACTGCTTTAAAAAAGGCAAAGATATTTCTGAGCTCCTGGAAATGAGGTTACGATGCCATTTCAGATAAAATACTTCCATTTTTCAAATGTGGGTCAGAGTCTTCGCAATATATTCTTCCTTGCTACATTGTGTCAGCCTTCTGCTTTTGCCTCAAGCTGTGACTTTAACGAGTAAAGGGTTGTGTTTAAATAAACATGTTGGGAGAACCCAAGAGCTCTGCTCATTACTTGGCAGAGCAAGAAAGACCCCCCTGGAGCTGCAGAACATGGCAGACCAGGCAATCGAGTCACCAGGAACACACATGCTACAAGGGAACCAATACAAAAAAGTTTTACCCCCTTTATTCCTTCCGTTGCTTATTAAAACACTAATCATCTGCATGGTGAATACCTGATCGCCCTAAAGCCTCAACCAGGGCAATATCTCTCTTTATGGCCTTTCTAAGGTTGTTCTATCGGCCATTGGAGAGAAAAACCTGTGAATGATCGATCCTACAGGCTACTCTTTGACAAGTATAAGATCCATACATTGAATTACTTTTACGGCAACCTATAAAGTCTACATACTACTGGGCTGCCTTTGAATTCATGGTCGGTCAACCTTCAACAGCCGATACGGTGGTTGAGTCTCTCTGGAAAAGGGATAGGGTGAAAAATGGATCGGGAAAATCCCTGGATTCACACCAGATCCTCCCGGATT
Organism: Spea multiplicata; assembly: GCA_009364415.1. Taxonomy (NCBI): domain Eukaryota; kingdom Metazoa; phylum Chordata; class Amphibia; order Anura; family Pelobatidae; genus Spea; species Spea multiplicata. Next base: position 1,880,078 of record VKOC01000004.1, on the reverse strand, counting down.
CAGAGCTAAAAATCAGGCCTCCACAATAGCTTCTTCACTAACGAAAATAGCCTCAACCCATTCCTCCACTGAGAGTCACTCACCTGCTTTCCTGCAGTATGCAACCAGGCTGGAGTGGGTAAGAAATCAAAAGATTTCCCCCTGGGCTGTGCTAAAGTTAACAAGATGGACTGGGAATCTGGTCTCCCAATTGAGGTGCAATGCACCCAATGCAATAACTGGGTTGTTTATGAGCAATGAAAATATGCTGCGCATGTAGACCCTTTTAAGTTTATGCTCACATCCCACCCATCATTTTGGGACACCTAATCCTTGGGCCATTAGAAATTCCATCCGACCTTCTTCTTGCCTCCATCACTCATCTGAGAAATGACAATATTCATTAATAGTAATTATCCCCAATGCCATTTCCAGCATCTTACGTTACGAAATACATTTGTCATGCCGGCTTTCATGTCTTTTAAAAGCACTTTTCATTTCATCTTCATAATTCTCTGTTTGAGGAAGACTGGTATTCATCGGATAAATGCGTATTTTCTCATTTAGCGTTGACTCCTACTGGTAAACTCGGCCATTTGTCTTATTCACATGTTATTGCCTGTTATTCTGTTATATTTATGCATCATCTGTTCGGCTGTTTACTGTTATTTATTACACTGTCCCACCTATGGCACGATTCTATTTATCTGCCTAATAAAACATGAAACATTTTTATCAATATTGCGCATGTGGTTAAAATCAATAATTCCTTCTCAGCTTTTTTTACGGCTCCAAATAATAGCGCCGGCTGTTAATGAGCAATTCCCTGATCTATACAAAACTTCAGCATTTTAAAGGAACATCTCCCAGTGACGTGTAATACCCGTATCTGATGCATATAATGCCTTTCTTTAAAGCTGCCGTTCCACTACTCTGCTGAAATTGCACTTTTAAAATAAACAAAAAGAAAGAAGCCACACTTCCAATAAATGAAATTGAAATTGAACCCGCTGGTAGATAAATGTATAACAGCTCACTGAGTAAATATAAAATGTAACCTTTAATAATACGTCACCCGATGAAGCCGATATGTAGAGGGTGAAACGTGCGCCGGGTTGTCTATTTAAATTATGTTATTAAGTTTTATTATTATTAAAATATTTTTTATTATTATTAAAATTGCAGTTACCGTATATATTTATTCAGTGAGGAGTCTTACATAAATACCAAATTAGAAACATTACTAATAACGTTGAATGGCTCAGCGCTTCTTATAAATCTTTAAGCTTGTAAAATTTGGCCAAATTCATAATTTTTCAGGGAATCCTTGGCTGTCATGTGACACAAAAGGAGTCACTGATAGGTTGTAGCCAAAGAAACGAAACATTTTTTTTCCACACAAACAATTATTTGGGTTTGTAATATGATGTGCATGGATGTCTGACCACCAATGAAAGCAAGTAACCACTTTCGGGGAGCTTATAGGACAGTGTAGCTCCACTTCTAGTCATCTTCTTGACGACTAGTCAACCCTACTTTGCCATGTCACCATAAGCAGGAGGAATCAGCACTTACATATAAGAGCTGTGCTAACACTCCGGAGGTAAATGTTACTTGAGTGAGGAGATGCCAGAGTCAGCAGAACACTGAAGGAACTCGTCGTTACATTGTTTGCCACCGAGAACCTATGTTTACCTTAACATTAGAGACTTCAACAAAGCCAACAAGGCAAGGCTTTGATCATCTCAAAATCTCCTTCTTCACATTTAGAAAGGGCACAGCGCAGGCACTGTTTATATAGTACTGTATTCTTTTATGCTGTAAAAGAATATGGATCCGCTACTTAAAGTTAGGGTATAAATGACCAAATTTCCGTTCCCTTTAAATACGCATTAATACTTGGATTCAGGATCTGAGGTCCTGGTGAAATTGCCCTTTTCAGTGCCAGAGGTTTGCACAGCATTCTCCAAGCACCAAGCCGTGCCACAAACAGGCATATAGCAGTCAGCAAAGTGAATAAATATATGAATATTGATTTATTGTCATTCATCATGGTGACATTATTCTCTTATTCTGCTATTTTAACAGTCCCGGTATGATTTTACATACATGATGCACAGAGATGCACATTACGCAATAACTAAGGGTAAGCATAGATTCTCTTATTCTGCTATTTTAACAGTCCCGGTGTGCGTCTGCAGCGCTAAAAGGTGTGCATCTGCACGGATACAAGGTGTGCGTCTGTACCAGTTCTTTAGGTTGTTGTCTTTTTTTCACACACAATTATAGGAAGAACCAACAAGTGATAATTGCCCCCCCTAATGTAACAAAGTGGCAATACAGCACCCACCAGAAACCTAATTTTCAGGGACAAATTCAGGACACCAGGTCCTCAGCTGGTGAACGCTCGATAGATTAGTCAGATAATGCGTTGAATATACAGGGGGAGAGGGGCCAAATTATCTGCTTGTGAACCACCTGCTGCCAGTCTGTTCAGGCTCATGGTGCGTGACGGTGCATGATCGATATAAGACCTTGCCGGACAGAGGTAATTACCTTACCGTGTTCCATACACTGCATGTTCATATATATATATATATAATATTTTAAATACAAAATGTACCACTTTGCAGAAGAGACAAACCTCAACCAAAGCATAAAGAAACCTTATCTGGAGCAGAGTACCATCCTCCTTCCTCTAACTTCCAGTAATGTATCCCAGATGAAACCATTATAGTACAATGGGAAGTTAATTAACCCATACGGCTAAGGGGAAGATGTCTCTTCCCACCATCAGAAACCTCTAAAAAACCCATTTAATGGCGAATGCAGTGGTTTGGTGTCAAAACGTATTTAGCACCCGGAGGACAATTTTCCGTCCTATGGACGCAGCGAAACGTGTCCCCGGAATTGTTAGTGACAGAGACAATCTGCGTTGGCCTTTGGTCCCTGTCTCTGGCTGCTAAGATGATTTAAGAGGGCGAAGGAAGAGGTCACATCTTATACACAATGGTTGGAATGGGGAAATGGTAGAGATGTTTGGTATCTGACCTGCAGCATGTCAGGGAATACATCTCACTTATCTCCGTGTACTGGGAACGGGACATCCCCACGCGGAAGAAATGCCAACCATTTCAACAAAGACAATCCCATTATCTACATATTGCATACGGTCTAGTTTTATAATGTAAATGGGCATATACTGTAGTGTCCAGCAATTGTTCTGTTTATGATGAAATACATGATGGTGCATCCCGTGGGACATTTAAGATTAGTTTATTTTTAACATTCTATACATATGATTTTAACAGCAAATTCTAACAAATGGATAGTCTGTCCACATTATATATATATATATATACACATCTATACATATACAGGTGAGCTAATGGATACTGTGGTCCTTTAAATGCAAATACGAAATCATGTGCGTTATCAAACAGGATACAAGGAGCTGGCTGGCAAGAATAACAGGTAACAAGAAGAACCTGTTCTCCTGATAATACGAGGATCTGGGGTAGAGGCAGTTAACCTACACATCGCATATCAACACAACAGGCAGGGCAGGAGAGAGCTGGGAGGTTTCTTGGCATATTCATGGACTACGTGGACTGGTGATTCTGATCCAGCTCAGGTTTATTTAACTAGTGACACTTTGCTCAGACACCTGATTGCTAGTCCCTCTGCAAACTTCTTTGTCCAGCAACATTAATAGTTTTGCAATCAGTTGGGGGGGGGGGGCGGGGGCGTTCACAAATTCTTGAACCAAGCGTGAATTACACGAATATCGTGACCTCTGGTTTACAGGAAGAGCCAATAATTTATTGTCATGTTTTAAAATGATTACACCATTAGTTTGTTCAATGAAGTCACCCAAATATCCCTATAATAATAATAATAAGACAGACTTGGGTAACTAAGGGTGTAACACAGTATGTCACTGCATTATTTTCAAAGGGAAGAGCTAGGTAACGGCTTTACCTTTTCTTTCTGTAAATCCAAATTGTTATGTGATGCACTACTTGTTATGTCGTGTTTTCCCACTGTACAGCACTGTAGTCTATGATGGTGCTATACAAATCTCTTTTGTACCTTCTTTTAACTTTGGATTACGAGTTCATTTTGACCATTTAATCTCCAATGGGTGTTGGAGATAAAATGTCCAACTTGTATCTCTAAATGCAGGTAGATGACCCAGAAATGTCACAATTGTCACCAACACAACCATAAAAAACCATGAGCAGGGGCCGACCTTTGCTCCGTGAATTCTAACTGTCCCTGGTCTTGAACTAACGTCCAGCCAACATCAATAAGTAACTATTGCAACACAAGAATGAAAGGCATTCCGTTTAACGGTAGAGATAACGGTGACATTGGGGTCATGACTTGTCCAGGACATGACTATCCCTGATATTATATTAACTATCTCCACCACTTTCTCACCGAGAAAATGTTTTCATTAACCGAGTTAAAGGTTTCTAGCCACAATCGCGCTCAAATCGCCACAAATTATTGTTAAGCCATTAACACAAGAGAATGAGAAAGACAGAGATGGCTGATACAACGTTCCATCTATGTGACTCTATTCTGTGTTTAATATTGGGGGGAAACCTCCTCTTTTTTATGTAACCGATACCATAACCTGCTGCCAAAAATTTCCTTGAAATTAATCAATGGAACATGAAAATTGTATTAACCATATGGCGATTTCATGCATATTTGTAACAAAACATACTGGTTGTAAAAATCATTAGGTTTTGGGCACTTATCTAAACCCAATCTATAGTGATCTATCCTCTATCCGCTCAAAGTATTTCTAGTAGTAATCTATCCACATCCATAAATTGATTTTGGTTCCGGCCCCTTATATACAAAATAGCTGATTCTTAAATAATATATATATATATATATATATATATATATATATATAGATATAGATATATAGATATATAGATATAAACCGTATATATGATGCTATAAAAAAATAAAGAAAGTGAATTTATGTTTAAGATAGATTAGACATCTCCTGATTTTATTTTTTGTAGTTGGATATTTAATAACAAAGCCGGATCCCGGAAAACCAACACTGATCTTTGACCGATTACAGGGATTCATTCGGTTCTCTGATGTCACTAAGAACAGGAGAATATTGAGCTTATTCTTGGATTGTCTACTACGGTTGTTCATAAGCTGTCTCTTAAAAAAGAATCCTCATGAGAATATATAAACCAGCAACGGATATTATAAAAAGTAAAGGTTAGTAAAGTTTAGCGACATTTCAGTGAAATCACAAATCAGTGTATCTTTTCATACACAAAGAAAACAGCAGCGCGCGCAAGAAAGAAAAGGCGCTATAGAAGAATATATAAGATTTTTTATTACAAAAGCTGCATGACAAGACATGACTATAGAAATGAGTAATTCAGCATAATTTACATGCCTACAAAACTATTCTCCAACATATAGAAATGTGTAAAAAGTGTGAAATTGATGTAATTGGCGAAGCAGTGGGATAGAAATCTAATATGGGGAGAGCGGCCATAATAGACGGTTTATGGGTGCCGAGATGGCCGGGCGGTTGGATCAGCTTGGATCGGCTACTGACTCAATTTTAAATAACCGTAGATTTTTATCCCAATAAAAATAAGCCTAATGCAAAAGAAAATCCTAATACAGTGGCATTCAGTAGTGGCATTTGTAGGCATCAGCTACAAAACTCAATAAAATGCCATAAAAAGTTTATTAAATTCCCTTATTACAGGAAACTATTTCCCCAAATTATAATCTGAGATGACGTCACAGAGATGGAAACACAAAGCTCCAGCTACCACGAGGAAGATGAACAATCTGAAATTAGATGATAGTTTTTGATGGTTTTTGATGAAAAAGACGAAGCCGTAGACAATCACGGGGTTGATGTAAATTAACATTTAATTACAAGATGCAGCTACAGCCGCCCCAAGTCTTCAAATCAAACAATATTTTAAAAGAGCGTTTCGCTAATGAAAAGCAATATCTAACTAAATTATGTTTGCACTAACATAGTCCTCAAGGGAAGGGCCTTCATTAAAATGCTCATAAAAAGTGCATTTATTTCTCCCCATGTGCGCTGAGCTGAAAAATTCAAAGATTAATAAATAAGTTATAATAATAACTAAGAAAAAGCCCAAATTTCCCAGGGCTGGTAGAAATAACAAAGATGAACGGCAAACAATGTATCTGAGATATATCTCATTTCCACTCTGATTACCTTCTATTTCATAAGGATCAGCCAACGTGACTCACTTCTTTTAGTTACTTTACTATTAAGTAAATAAGTAAAATCGGCCTCCCTTTCCACAGGACCAAGCTATGCTAAAGAAAAGAGTAAAGGTTTTCTAACGTATTCGTGACATACAGTAGATCTAACCTTGGATCTTCGTGAGATAGCCTCATACCTATTTGAGGGGTGAGAGAGAGTTCCCGTGTCTTAGTGACATCTCTGACCATAGAGAAGTCCCTGGTCATATCTATTGTCTCCTGCCATTCTACTCGTCACAAAAGCTGCTTCTTTGTCATGATTTTTAAATGATATGTAAATGTATTTATTGATTTACCTGGCCACGAAAGCAACTGACAAAACCGAAATGATCGTAGACAAGCCAGTCCGGGAATCAAATCCATCCGAGAAGTTAATTATTAAAAATTGTCAAATTAATTCAAATGAGCAGATGGCCCTGATTCTGTGAAGAGTATCGGGCACCTGCGTGTTCACATTGTTCTAGATTGCGCCGTCGCCTCTGTAACCCTTGCCGGCGCGTGTATTTGCATTTGTATAAAAACCTCATCAGCTCCATGCAAGGAGAACAACCAAAGAAAACAAGTATCCGCTAATCGGAACATTTAAAAACCACACTAAAAAGTAGATCGGAAAAGATTTTAGTTTAAACGATATCATTAAATTGCTTGTTCATTTGGAGAACTTGGTTTCAGATCTACCTGAAGATCTCCTGGATGTATATTGCATTTAGGGAAAGGTTCCGCACATAGATATATATGTATATAAATAGATATAATATATACTGTATATATTAGGGATGTGCATGGTGAGCAATATCGAGTCGGACAAAATTCGGGGTCTTCTTTTATTTGGAATGACATTCAGGGGCATTTCCAGTGAGGTCCCTGACACCTTCTGGACTCACCTTTCATTATTGTAGTTTTTTAAAAAGGTCCTCCCAGAGTAAGGACGTTCAAAGAGGTGCAGCAGCAGCAGGAGTAGTAGTAGCAGGGCCTTGGGTCTGGGCAGGCAGACACTGGCAGATGATAGGTGCATGCAGCCCCGTGAAGCAGGACTAAATTTCCCCAGTATTATATATATATTATACATATTTATTATCACCAATATTTAAATGAATAAATGAACGCGTCCACAAATGACAGGTTTGATATAAATGGCCAACTGTGTCAATCAACTAAACCCCACTCAGGAACAGAGGAAAAAAATGTTGGCTGCCGTCCCTGTAATCACTACAGTAATCACTACAACGTCTCCAATCCCCCCACAACAGCACATTTTCTGCACTAAAATAAACTATTAATATGCAGTATTCTATATGAGTAACGAGCATTAATCTCAGCCTCTGCTAAGCTAACTGTCACCGTCTCACACTCCAACTCCCATCACTCTGTAACTGCCGCTACCGAAGTTAAAATGACGTCAGCGCACTTATATATCTAACGGTTGTCCCGTCCCCTCTTAAATTCTGATTCGGCAGAGTGAAAAAAGAGTGAAAAAAGTGAAAACCCCCCCACAGGCTGTTGGACCCGTCAATCACAGCATTACCATGAATGAGACCACCACCATTTTTTGGCTACTTCTACCAATCAGTTATTCATAGGTACCCTCCTCAACACAGTCCCTCCAACTTTACGTCATCAATGAGCGACAAGAAGGATTTATCAGGCAATAATCATGCAATAAACAACAGATTTATGGAGACAAAAGACAAGACTTTATGTGTAACTCCGTAGTTCCGTAGCTAAAATTATTTACTGGTCCTCTGAATGCAAAAGAAACATGGAAAATGTATACAGTGCGTTCTAAAACAGAATAATCACGCCGTACAACTTCTACGAAGAAGAAGAGAGAAGAATAAGGTCTTTCTTCCAAAAGATGTTTTCATATTATGACATCATACCATGACTAAGCAGCAGGATGTTCCAGTTACAAGGTCCAATCGCAGAGCATGGTGAATGATTTCTCTTTTAACATAAGAACCATATGGAAAATGTATAATGAGAGGGCTGCATTAAAATCCCTGTGCCCTGCATGGAATACCTACAGTTGATAAGTGGCACAGCCACACATCAGAAGTGGTAGAGGTTAACGCAGTAAGAGAATGGGATAGACATATGGCCATTAAATTCGGTGTTTTTATGTTTTCACCGAATTTCCTGGCAGCCCTGGTGTTAGTATTACAGCCAGCGCTTACGGCTCATTGAATTACACGTTAGAACTTCTCCTTCTCGCGTTCCGAGTTTGAGCGATGACTCGAGTGTTTCCGCAGCGACATTGACAGACTGCTATCTGAAAAGACTGTCACTTTATTGCAGCCGCGTTGCGAACACATTAACGGGTAGTAAAGTGGATAATTCTCAGACACTTGACAGACTAATATACTATCCATGCGGGGAAGCAAAACAAAACATTTGTAAGCCACTTATCCCGTGCCTCCCAATGCAAGCAATGAGAAGGTTCCACTTAAACAGAAATTCCGGGCGTCAGACATGAGTGAAGTCCCCGCGAAATAAAAATCACTAATGCTTTACAGTCATTCCTTTTAGTAAGTAACAAGCAGCGGGAAGAGCGGAGTGTGAGACCCGAGTCTTTATAGATTGTTTGTCGTCTGCCTGCCAAAGAAAACAAAACAGAAGTTGATACAATGTAAGCAAAATGACAGCCAGCCGCTCCCTTCGCTTGTATGGGTCTTTCGAAGCCATTGCAATTAAATAGGCTTTGTACGTAATCGCAGGCAAGGATTTTTACCCACATGAGTCAACTAACTGTGATTATGGGATGCGGAACGAGTACGGCGTCCACCAATAAGGCTCCGTATAAAATGTCCCAAAGTGTTAGACGCCAAATGTAGAATTCCACAATCACCTCGGATAAATATAAATATAGAAATACAGGCTACTTAAGACAGGTTTGCCATATCCGTCACTGGATAGATGCTACGGAAGTAGGTCAGTGTTTGGAAGTCAAATTAATTTAAATAATAATAATAATTAATTATTATATAAAATGCGATTATTTCATCCAGTATATGAATTGTTCTAAGTCAAAAGACGAATCACACGGTTGTCTTTCAGCGCGCAGAATTCATTGGTGGCAACCCGATCTCAAAAACTTGATCGCAGATCATCACGACTGTCCATTAAAGAGACACACCAGCCATATGTACATTAACCCCTTAATGACAAAGCCCGTACATGTGCGGGCTCAATATGCATTGTTTTCAATGGGTTTAGGGACCGCCCATTGTCCTTAAGGGGTTAATGCATATGATGGGTGAGAGGTCCCTTTAAATCTTCCCTCTTGCAAATAAATGCAGAATCCCCCCACATTTGCCTTTGACTACGTAAAAAATATCTTCCTGCTGTAATACAATCACCCCTTTATCACAACAAAATCGAGCTTCAATATTGAGCAGGCTACATCCGATATTAACCCCTTAATATCAAAGCCCGTACATGTACGGGCTCAAAATGAATGGTTTTCAATGGGTTTAGGGACCGCCCATTGTCCTTAAGGGGTTAAGAAATCATTAAACTGAGCGCTGCCTGCTTTCTAACTAATTATCAGCTTAATTGCATCTAACACCTTAAATCAGACGCTCGGCACTCTCAGAAATGAGTTTAATGAACTATCCCTTATGGAAAGGTTTCGGAGGCCAGCAGCTGCCTCCATTCATCTCAAGCTGAAAACCAGAAGTATTAACAAAACGCGGCCATCAACTCCCAGCCCAACTCGTTTCAAGTAAGTCGATTTTGTGGCCCTGTCTAAATAACGTTTCATTCCAGCACTCTCCACCCTCATTCACCCAGGAAGGCTTTTATGGACATGAATGTAAACACGGTTATAAAAGGGGAATTACCAGATAAAGATTAATGGCAGTTTATTACATATAATTATCGCAAAACTAAATAGCATTTGACAAAGAGAGAGAGAGAGGCAAAGTCTCGTAAAAACCCCGGACACTACAAAGCCAGCTTCCATACACCGCAATCTTCTTAAGTGATAGTAATGAGAGCGATGAGAGTGCTAACCATTAAAGAGCTTGTAATAAGCAACCAAATGTGTATTTAATGCAAAAGGAAAACAACTTGGTTTTAATACTTTTAGCGATATAGAGAATCTCTCAGGCTGGCAGCTTTTTACATCTCATGGCAGAGAGAACAAGCTCTCGGAAATATAACTACCACTCACAGCATTCTCATCCAGCCCTTGCCATGTTCCACCTGCTTTATTACATAGTTACATAGCACATAAGGTTGAAAAAAAGACCTAAGTCCGTCAAGTTCAACCCTTCTACCCAACCTTCCTACTCTTGATCCAAAAGAAGGCAAAAAGAAGACAAAAACCCTTGCATCAAAAAGCTCAGAAATATTTATTCTGTTTATAGCCCTGTATGTCATGCCTTTCTAAACAAACATCCAGACCCCTTTTGAAGGCATTTAGTGTATTGGATAACACGACCTCCCTTGGCAGTGAATTCCATAACTTTATTGTCCTTACCGTAAAGAATCCCTTCCTTTGTCGTCTATGAATTCTCCGCTCTTCCAGCAGCAAAATTAAAGAGATAATAGCTAAAAGTCGGTAACCAAATGCCCATTCATGCCATCAATGCTTACACTTAATATACATTACTCAGGGCAGTGATGCTCTTAATGCTGTGGTATATTTTCCATTAGCATCTAGATTTAAAGGAGAATATTTTCAGCCTGTTCTGTATTTCCTAAAACCCCAAGCATATGTCAGGCCATGAAACCCCCATCTTTCCAGGCCGTGTATTCCATCATTGTAGAGAAGCGTTTTCCTGTATTATACTTTGGTGCTGTTTTCTTTAATTGTAAATATTATCATTAATAACAACGAAGAAACAGACCCGAGCGGTGTTATGTTATATGATTAGTACATTTGTGTAAGGACTGGCATCTATACCTGGCTATTAGACGCTCAACGAAAAGACGGGGTCGCGAAGGATCTGAAGGCAGAACCTGATTTTCGAGAGCTCTCCAAAAGCCCCTCTGGTTCTCTCACTCGACCAAGGTTATAATCCGACGACATTGATCTCACAACAAGCATTTCTAAATGTCCTCATCACGCCAGACGCATATAAATTTGTTTCAAATTATAATCCAATCCTCATTTTATCCTTCCCCAAGAATCAATACGCTGGGAGCAACAAAGGACACAACTTAAAAATAACAAACTTGTATCTGTTCCCTCAGCATGTGGGTTTGTTGGTTGATAAATGAACTGCATGTCGGTCCTAACATGACTGGAAATATAACAATCATTTTTTGCTACAAAATATGAGTTTCTTGGAACAAAACATACATTTTGCCAGCATATCAGACTCATTTGGCCCCCCTCAAGTCGCCTGTTTTTCCTGCTGTAAAGACTTAAACCTTAATCCCATGTTTAAATCCCCTCACTGTATTAAACTATTCTGGGTTCTATTCTGGGTTCTACCCATCTACAACTTCCAAAGCCAACTTGTATTTACTTGCCTTCCAGACATATTAACCCCCAGGGTTATCAAATACCCCTCACAATAGAGGATTTAGAGACCCCCACCTTTTTTAATTATTTTATCATTATTTTACTTACTATAGTTATATGAGAGGGCATGCAAGTTCACAACAGATTTTTGAATAGAATTATTACTATGCGAGGGCATTCGTCCTTAGTCGAGTCTGATAACCCTCTTGACTGACCACTCGACCTCTTGTTCTTACATTTTTCCTCTTTTCAAACAAACTTCCCTCTTGTACTTTGTTAAATCGCTTTGTGTGTTTAAATTATTTTATGTTTCTATGTTTTTTTGTGATATAACCCGTTAAGCCTGTCTCAGAAGCCATCTGCAAGCCTAGGGATTGCTTGGTTAAATTTGTAGCCATCAGCCAAAATGCATCACGAGAAAGTGCATGCCTTTTCCCAAAGCTTATGCGCAGTCGCATACATCCAGCCTGTTTACCTGCCTGATCAGTTTGATTTACTCAACCGGGGAACTAGAGAATGGTAAGCAAGGGTAGTACCTTTTTATCATAGAAACCAGTATGTGGTAATACCTTTTTCTCTTGGTCAAACCCCTCAACCAATTCAGGATGAAACCTGTACAATGGTTAGTAAAGTCAATTGTTATTTGTACAAATACTCCATGAATGAGTTGAGCAGGGCTCACTTACTAAATACAGAGGGTCCTTATACACATTTGTCCATCTGGAGATGTATCCAAAGGTTGAAAGGTAGAAGGTGGACCTTGTCTCCATGTCATCCACCTTACCATCTCAGATCCCCAACTGGGTGAGCCATTGGTCTCATGCCTGGTTTGAGCTCATGTTGGCTCTCCCAGCACTACACAAAATAATACTTTGGACCTTTCATTTTTTATTAGTGACAAAAATCCCAATGCCGACAAGTTTATATATTATTGGTCATTGTGTCCTACGTATGTATGCAGGTGTGAGCAATCCATTTTTGTAAGTTCAACCCCACAATATAACGTTGACAGGGACCACTTTTATATCCTTTACAAACGCAAAAATAACCAAAAAAGGTTAGTATTTATAGAGTAGGAACTATAAATGTGTATAGTTTGTGCTTCGTAAGACATCCTCGCACCCTACGGACCCTAGTGATTCACCACCACAATATATTGCCCTTCTTGGGTGTATTACTTTGAGATTTACGTAAATGTTTTCATGAACACAAAAAGGGGAACCGTGCTCCAGAACCCTGCTCCAGAACCGTGCTCCAGAACCATACAAAAGGAGACGGTGATCGAAAAGAACTGAACGGTGAGAAACCGTCTATTTTGTTAGGCAGAAAAACAGTAGGGAAATAAATCATCCAAAGGCTCTCCTTTTTCTTTGAAATTGTCACAGCGTGGAATCGGTAATTCATGATTACACTCCTCACATACATTATAACAAAAACTGAAAAGAGATTCATGCCCTCTCCTCCCGTGCCGCGTTTTGATAAATTAACCACATCTTTACGCTGAGACGTAATACGGCTTCATCAGACTAAAAAAGGGAAATGTCACGCTAGTTATTTGCGCAAGTTAATGTCAATTGCTATGTACATAGCCATAATTGTTTCTGAAACGCTGGATATTCATCTCCCTGACATTTGGCCCGTGATAACGGAAACAAAAATGTCAAAAAAAAGCGTGGAAACATTCAAATCGGCTACATTTCCATACCGCTGTAAGTGTGACAACATCATTTATTTTTGAATTTCAAAATGAATTCAATTTTTTTTCCCATCTTTATTAAAAATAAACCTGTCATCTCAGGGCTACGGCATTCGTTGACGAACTGTATATTTAATTTCTATATGAAGGGATTGCCCTAGGTCTGTTTTATCCACGAAGATTGCGGGCGATTGCCCAAGACCCTCAGTTTATGGCACCACCAAAAAAAACAGAGCTGGAATGATCAAAGTTCTTTAGTAGGGCAGCATCCTTTACACATAAGAGCCACATAATAGCCCACACTTCCATTTAATGACATCATGTTATGTATTTATGGATAATGCATAAGCACTTACAGCCCTCTCTAATTAATTGGCCGCATCCCTCTAGATTGTAAGCTTGCGAGCCGAGCTCTCTCTCCACCTAATGTATCGGTTTGTCTTAGCCTGTCCATTCTCGTCTCGTCAGACCCCTTGAATATATGTATTGTATTAAGCGCTGAGTAAACCATCGGCGCCATATAAATAAAAGATAATAATAATAATCAGAGAATATTGGAGAGATTCTCCCCGGAGATCATCACAACCCTATACTGCAGTGGATTTTTAAATGGGAATATAAATTGTATAGCGCGCAGAATTTAATATACGTTTCCATTAACATCTAAAAACCCCACAGCTGTCAGTTATCTTTTCTTTGAAGGGATGGCTATTGTGCTTCACTATTTTTATTCACAGATATTACCATTAATATCATGAAGTTGCTGAGCAATTGGGGGAGCTGAAAGGCTCAGCGGTCTTCTTAGCATTTTTCCAGAAGGCAGGTAGGGATCTGCTAGCTACAGAGATTGTGTTATCCAATTCAACTGACGACTTTAACCCCTTCATGACAAAGCCCGTACATTATTATTTTCAGCAAAGAAACATATACAGGGTTGGAACGGCTATAAGGAACGGTTAATGATAAGTCCTAGCTTGACGATCCAGTGAGCTTTTGGGATCAAGAATACATCTTCCCCATTTTTAGGCACACTTGGAAATCACTTCAATGGGGGGGGGGCTTTTGCCTTCTTCTGGATCTGCAGCGTTGAACTCGATGGACTTGCAAACGACAACATCATGTCCGGAGCCTGAAGGGCTAGTAGAAATGAGATCTTGACTACTGGATCCCACCTATTCTGCAGTCATGTCAATGGATGTAACCTGTCCTATTAGCCAAAACAGGCTAATTTAACTCGGAAATTAAAGTAGGCATCACGTGGGGTTAAAAAAAATCATCTTAATGTTGCTCTTTAAGACAAAACGGTTTGTTGTCTTCTGGGTCTTAACCAAGCCCGGTGCGCCGGAGCCTTCGCGCGACCTCAATCAATTTGTTTCTGCGAATGTTAAAGTGCTTTTGTCCGCGGTTTCGAGCGTTCCGTCAGCAAATCAGGACCCGCTTGCCAATGTGCATTAATTAAATCCATAACTCAGACCCCACGTGTCAGGCCCCTTCTTCATAGAGTACAAAAAAATCTGTAGGAAATGAATAAACCATAAAGAGGACCGTAGTTTAATTTACAGAAAACTGTCTAAACAGAATCATTTTAAGATACATTAAATAAAACCGCCCTGGAGACCTTCACTCCGCGAAAGGTCAGGGGACAGGGGCAAGAGGGGTAAAACCCTTACTAAACTCTGTAAGGACATCCTTAAGGCAGACACGATAGTTATAAAGAATAAAGCAACGTCTGTACAAATTAACAAACTGTTTTCATCATTTGATTTAACTTTACCGTGAAACACAGAATTTGCCGGCAGATCGGCCCCCATGCGGCCCCGTTTACTCCTGCTGTAAAGACCTTAATCAGTTGTCGGTCTTGTCTGTTTAATACCCTCTACCACTTCCGCTGGGAGGCTGTTCCATTAACCTATCACCCTCTCAGTAATGCAAAGGTCCTTCACAATGGCCCCTACCATTCGGGTACTAGAGGAATGGTTGCAAAAACAAATGTTAATTAGGATTTGAGTTAAAGCACAACATATTTACCATGGTAAACCCCCTACCCCCCCCGGTATTTATCACCGCAATGGATTTTAATATTCGTGAGTAGTACGTAGAAGCTAACACTTCAACTGCCTTGAGTTGACCTGACCACATGGGGTTGTTTCTTTTGACTCATTGTCCATAAAAACTATTCCAAAATAAAGAAAATAGCCTAGAACAGCGGATTTCCCGCCCCCCCCGTATCTGTTATATACGATAGAAATGTGATCTATTTGTCAGTTTCAGGATTTTTGGGCCATATAACCCTCCAAAATAATGCAGCAGATCCGCTAATGAGCTTCTAAAAACCACCAGTCTCTCCGGTACCCAAATATTCGTAAATAATAGAAATAGTGCGCCAGTGACATTTTCTAGCACTGAGCACCGAAAATGCGTGAATTGAATCAAATTTGCCGTTTGGCAGATGAACGCGACGAAGTCGCTTATAATTCCGGAATTCTCTTATAATTCAGGAATTGATGAAGATGCCGACGGTAATCTGCATTTAAATGATTCGCAAACGGGGGAAAATAACAACTATCATTTAATACATTAAAACACTGATTACTATTAAATGGGGCATGTAATTGTTTGTCCTCCCCCATATCATCGGTGATATTTTGTCTTTTTTTTTTCTGCTGGGCTGTTGCCTGGCAACCTGTTTGCTCATGGGAGTATCAGCGAGGGTTTAGCACACCCCTGTATTTTAACCTCCTCCGACCTGGCTGTGTAATAATATATTAGGTGAGGGGGGTGACACGTCTTCGGGTTTATTAATATAAGCGTTCTGGGGGTCCCCCCCACCCCAATAAAATGTGATACTTAATATAAAACTGATGATGTTAGGGGTGTCTTGCATCCAAAGTAGCCATTAAAGGAACGGAAGTACCATTTGAGGTCTATTCACTAAAGCGGGATTTGGTAGGAGAGTTTGTGGTGGGTTTTAACTCTACACTATGTGTCAAGTTGGTGGCCGCACTCGGCAGAACCCAATTGCCCCTGGAGCAGTAGGCCACCGACCCACCGGGCATTTGCCAGATCCCTTGGACGTTGCACCTACAAAAATGGCTGACATGGTCCTTCATAATACATTGTCCAGTCGAGGAACTGACTGATTTAACTAAGCATTATCCAGGGCCAGCCAAGCTCTCCTCCCTCGGGCTGGACCTCCATAATGAAGTTTGTGAACTGAAATCTCCATTCTCGTGCCAGCTCCCCCTTTTAGTGAGCAAAATCTACTTTGTGAATTCATTAAACATAACCTGAGATCTTTGGTGGATCTCTGCTGCTAAATCTTCCCAGCTTCTGAGTGCACCTGAGCTCAAGAACTCACAACAATGTCTGATGTCAAGCAGGGACCGAGGGCAGCTCACGGAAGCCAATCAACACACTCGGCTTTAAGCACACGGATACGCTCAGCTTTAACCCTTTAAACCAATTAACCCACTCAGCTTTAAGGTGCTAATTTCAGCAGAATGTTGCGACATGAGAAGAAACAAGAATATAATATAAGACATACCTGTTACCTACAGAGTCAGATCCTCCGCGGACCTTGGATGGGATCTGAACTCATGAATCTGATGCTCCCGTCACCTGCTTTACTGCAGTGTCTATTCAAATATTCCTAAAGGTGGGAAACATACAGCCTAGAATCCTAGGATAATATCCATCTCTCACTAAACCAGTATCTGGATTCTAATCTGCGTACCTAGAATAGGGGGACATGGAACTATCCTACCTGTAACGCCCCTTCGCTTAAAAATCCCAATTCAATAAAGGATAATTAAGGTTGAATATCATATTCCAAAACAAAACAAAAACAAAATAAACCAAAGAAACAAAAAAAAAGCCCGACGCGTTTCACTAAGGCATACCTTTGCTTCGTCGGGGGGATTTTACAATTGTTTTTGCTTTGTTTGGGAGTTTTAAGCGAAGGGTCCTATTCTAGGTACGCAGATTCGAGTCCGGATACTGGATTAGTGAGAGATGGATATTATCCTAGGATTCCAGGCTGTATATTTTCCGCCTTTAGGAATATTTTAATAGACATTGTAATAAAGTTTATGGTTTTAGTTTCTTTTGGGTCTGCTAGTTTCAGGGCTTTAGTTCCCAATTATTTATCCTACCGCCAGCATCATGGCGTTTAGGTTTGGCGTTCCCATCGCCTACCGCTGGATATGGGTTCCTTCCCAACGCTGGAATACTCCATCGATAAGCTCCGCTGGCTTGCCAACAGGCTGTAAAATAACGCCAATTCCCTTCGAACGGAGAAGGATTTATTTCAGAACAATTTAGCTAAAGAGTTTGCTCTTTTTTTTTTTTTGCGGGCGAACCTGCTTTCGCCAAGTTGTCAAGTGGCCAAATGTTGACATGCTGAAACGTCGCTAGACGGTGAGGACTGCGGGACCTTCACGTCTGCGGAGTGTGAGAGCGCTGTGAAGGCACTCAAGGCAGCCGAATCGCACGTCTTCATTTCCAAACTTCTGAATCAAATTCTAAAATAGAGCTTAATCATTCCAGAAACGGCATTTGCCAGGCTCTCCCCTGAGCTCCTGTCATATTTCCTCTCCTTAACCCCATAAATCTTCTTCACTGCCATTTTTTGTGGTTGCCTAGCAACCAATGAGTTCGGTAAGTGCAGGAGTTAACAAGAGGAGTCCGTGCTGATTGGCGCATCCAGGAGGAACTTCCAGCCAGAACAATGTGATGGGTATTCCATACAATGCATGTAACACTTCCATTTACAGTCAATTGGATCCAGAACAAGACTTATTTTTGTCCTGAACGTTAAAATATGCCAAAAATCACACCATATTTAACATTTATTAGGATCAAATATGTGTTACCAAGCCTCCAAAATCTGGATACTGTAACAAGGTAATTGAAATATATGTATATATATTATTTATATATATATATATGTGTGTGTGTGTATGTATATATAAATTGTGTGTGTGTGTGTGTGGTGTATATATTATATATATATATATATATATATATATATCAATAGTGTGGTATATAATATGTGTGTGGTGTTATGTATGTATATATTATATATGTGTTGGATGTATATATATGTGTGTGGTATATATAGTTGTGTGTGTTATGTATGTATATATATATATAAAAATCAATAATGGGTGTTGTATGTATATATAATATATGTATATATGTGTGTGTAGTATATATATATATATGTGTGTGTTGTATATATATATATATATATATAATATATATATATATATTATATATATATATGTGTGTGTGTATATATAATATATATTATATATATAATACATACACACACACACACACGACACACACACACACACACCACACTATATATATAATATATATATATATATATATATATATATATATATAATGTATGTGTGGTGTATATATATATATAATATATATATATGTGTGTGTTCCCTGTTTCAGTTACTTAAACCATTAATACCTGTAAATCAATAACTTGAATGTTTGCTCTCCCTGCACAGTTCAGATAAACTAAGTCCCCCCACTTGGCAGAAAAAAAGACTTATCAGGGAGTTTTTAACAAACAAAAAGAAGGGAATTAATCCCAGCAGGATGTTTATCCACAGAAATGTTTTAATAAATATTGACATCCATTATTTATACACACTACTTTTACAACAGGACATTAAGAATAATCACACAAGAAAGCAAAAGATAGATCTTAAGCTGTTACTCAAACCCTGGAGTGTCAGGTGGGCATTTAACTCACTCATCACCAACTACCAACTGTTGCATGGTTTTGGCATCTCAAAGGTTAACAGCATTACATAGAATAACGATATGCTTGTCATATACGTATATCTATGACGTTATCCTTATCCATATATTGTGTGATGAGAATAGATTTGTTTTTTTAATATTCTACACTACATTACCTACTAAAGACAATGTATTACAAGGCATAAATACTGTGGGGGTGGGGTGGCTCTAAAGCATTTTCACCTGTAGTTATTACAAGATACTGTTTCTGGCATTTTATCTTGACTTTTTTTAGCACTCTGAAGAAGAGACCTAAGTAATCACAAAGGCTTGCAATCTATTGCAGTTCTTTTGGCCAATAAAGGTATCATTATCACCAAAGAAAGTCCTTTCAGGAGGCTCTGGAAACACTTGCACAATACAGGAGAAAGTGTTCCCAAGAGTCCTGACCCCAATCATACTGAGCAAACAGCCCCAGTGCAAGCAATGTAAGCAATGCCTTCAATCCCCAAACAAGCTCTTTAATTTTCACTTACAGGAATTACCTCAATAACTGTGAAAGCCCCTTGAGAATTCACTGCCCCATCCAGCCATAAAACAATTACCTGATGGCTCTGTTCCTAACAACTCTAATATCAGTCTCATCCTTCCAAGAAAGGGGCTTTCTCAGCTCCAAAGAGCCCCCTTTTCTATAGAATAAAACCACAATCTCTGTATGAAATATGGGGCACTGGATGGAGACCTTGTGGGGGCTTCATAAAGATTGGAATCTGCCCCAGCAATGAAACAGTTAAAATTATATTTCAACATGTATTTTGAGGAGGAACGAGAGAATTATAGGTGATCCACACTATCAGGGCACATATATATATCTCTTACAGAAAGCCCCCACCTGTGACCCCTTCTACCCTGGGTACCTGGCTCAGCAGGAGCTCCCTCCTGCCCTCATTTCTTTTCTTTTAGGGAGATCTGGACATTAAGAGAAGCTGCAGCTCTTTGGATAGGGGGGGTGCTGTTTCCTGAAATATGACTTTTTCTTAAATACTTTTAAAGTTGTAATACTTATCCCCCCCTGCACACACCTGCTGCAGAAATGAAGCTGTCTGCTGTGGATTAAGAAGAGAAGAATGTTTGTCTTTTTCCTTGGTGGTTGAGGGCAGGGGGGGGGTCTGAAATGAAATAGCTCTGAGTATTGTTTCCTTGTGTAAGGAGATACCCGAGTATTGTCTGAGCACCAGCACTACCCAGTTCCAAACTGGGAAATGCAACTTAATTAGGTCTCTCTGTATTTCAGTACAGCCATGACCTATTTGCTATTCACTATACCCAATCTTACATTGGAGGAGATGAATTGCCCCTGTATGCTAATTAAAAAACCATTCCTAAAACAAGTACAGTAAACAGCCACATACCTCAGTCTGGGGTGAGTGCACACTCATCAGCGCAGAGAACCGAGTCCCAGTTTAAAGGGCATATCCCACGTGACAGCTCCTGTTTTTTTGGACAGGGTCCGGGTGCCCCCGTTAGAGGGACGGGGTGAGTGTAGAGAGGCTGTCCGCCGCCAGCTCTTGGAAGGAGGAAAGGGCTGTTAATGATCGGGGGGCTTCTCGCACGATTCTGCCCCTGCTCGCCGGTAAAGGCTGCCTTCCCTTCGCTGGAAACCGGGTGAGGGAGGCTCGGCTTCCCCGTGATGTTCGATCGCTTGCAGGACGAGGCTGTCGCCTAGAAATAACTGGGACGTCCTCCCAGTATGAGATAAGGTGTTCCCGCTGGAAGTGGGCTGTGCTCAGAACAGAACTGGGATGCCCCTGGGGACAAGACCTGGGCACAACTGGGGTGGTACTAAAACAAGTCCTGCTGCCCTTCTGGGGCAGAATAGGGGGCCTGTAACAAGACCTGCCCTTCTGGGGCAGAATAGGGGGCACTGTAACAAGACCTGCCCTTCTGGGGCAGAATAGGGGGCACTGTAACAAGTCCTGCCCTTCCGGGGCAGAATAGGGGGCACTGTAACAAGACCTGCCCTTCTGGGCAGAACAGCGGACACTGTAACAGGACCTGCCCTCTCTTAGTACATCTCGTCTTCTCCGCTAAACAGGCTTAGGATACAATTTCTAGAAATCGGTTTAAGACTGGAGTGCTGGGAGCAGTGGTGTCTGCACAGGGCTGGATAGGACTGGTAGGAGTAGTGGTCCCCTTGCACAGGGTAGGATATGGGTACTGGGAGTAGCTGTGTCTACTCTACACAGGGAAGACTTGGAGTATTGGGGGTAGTGGTCTCATTGCACATGGTTGGACTGGAGTACTGGAGGTCACAGGGTATGATGGAGGTATTGGGAGTGGTGATATCTCTGTACAGGGTATGATTAGAGTATTGGGAGT
>VKOC01000004.1:1841946-1852761 GCA_009364415.1 Spea multiplicata | reverse complement strand
GTGTATATGTGGGGGGTCTCATTAGACCCCCAGGAACTCTCTCATAAGCCAGTGTTGTAGCTGGTTGGCGTTGAGTATATCTGGGGTTCAAGCGGACACTCAGCTATCACATGCATTAAAGTTCATGCAAGCACTCCAGAATTCAGAATCTCCTTACGATATTTTCTTATGTTTTTTTTCCGCTCTATAAAAACAGTCCCAGCTTGTATTTATTCTATTGGTCTATGCATTGGTTTTTTTCAGCACTGACACATTTGGTGGAGGTGGGGAATAGAGGGGAAACCTGCTAGAAGGAAGTGGAGACCAAGCAGAGCCGGTTTATATTTAGATTAAAACACGTCCTCCATGTTTAAGTTGCCAACGACGGCTCAGTGTGTGTGACACGCAGAGACCTGAACACACAGATGTTACACCGCGTTACTTCGTAATTAATACACAAGTGGTAACAAACGCAGAGAGAGGGTATGTGAGAAGTTCGTACGTCTTCCTGAGGATACTAGGACCGTGTGAACATGGTTGAGTTTGCAGTCTAAAAAGGACTAACCCCCGGCTAGTCTCTCCTACGAGAAGGATGAGATGGACCACCAGATTTCTCAACCTGGGAAGCAGTCAAATTTTATTTAAACCCCCCATACGGGACACGGCACAAACCGGAGCTAAGGAGCCAACTTAGCGCGACAAATTTGGTGTCCATGTATAAAAAAAACTTTTATATTGCCCCAAATTAGAAACAGGGAATCCATTCTTGGTAAATAGATCTCATTGTAGGCTTAGGTTTGTGTTCCATTAAAGAAAGTTCTGAAGCTCCACTAGAGTTCTATTCTTCTATATTGTATCTATGTACAAAAGCAAAGAGCATTATGGAAAGAGACATATTCTCACCATGGATACTTCAGAAATACCCCATTACTTCTGAGTGGAACCTACTCAGTTTATCAAACTGTAGTCCAAGTGACCATATCATCCACATTAAACGTCATGGACCTTGTATCTCTACTGAAAGAAGACGTATAAGATCCCTTTAATGCGGAACCCGCACCATAACTCTTCTACCAACTAATGAGTAGCCCGTACTAAAGCTACTTACTACAACACACTCCACAACTATATCGTTAAACATCAATGAAACATTGAAATGCAAGATGGCACGACAGACGCGTTTATAACTCCAGATGGGAGGGCAGCGATTTCCAAATGTCTTAATATAGGACAGACGTGTTATTGTTTACTGAGCACCACAGCCTGCAATATATACGGTAGTAATATATGTAGCATAGTATTATATCTATAGTATAGCGTTTGGTATAGGATGAGCACTTAGTACGTGCGAGGAATCGTGATCTGCTTTAGCACAGTTTGGGATTCGTCGACAAACAAGGTGGGTTCAAGAGTCCCACCCTACATCGCCAAAGCCTACTATCTGAAGTGTGATCAGGTAAGAGAATAACGTAAGCCGGGTCTTGTTTCCTATCTGTTTATATCATTCAAGGTCTTCAGGAAACGACAACATCCCAAGACTAATATCACCGGAAGGTGAATATATTGACCTTTATAGCAGACGATACATCAAATCTGGGAGACCGTACACAGGGAAGGACAGGTGACGATGTTTGAAACAATGGGGTGATGGATCGTTCGTTGCAAGGGTAGAAGACGCAGTGACGTGTCTTCCAGCACAGAAGGTAGAGATAAGCCATGATGTTATGGAGAATGGAGAACTGTCCGTAATGCGTTCTTGGGACTAACTGTAACCAGGAGAGGACACAGAAGCCACAAGGACCAACTGTATGCTTTCTACCCCCGCATCCCATCTTCTGAGAAGTGGCTAGAGATACACGTGACACGTTTGACATACGTGTTAATAATTACACACAGCGGGGGATTGATTGCTATCAGTAATCAAGATTACTTTGCTTCTAAATCCTTCATTTGAGATTTTCTACGCCCCCCCCCATGACAACCCAACCCACCGCCGGAATAAAGAAAAAAACACCCCAAAAAATCTAATGTAGTATCATGTAATGTTAAGCTGTAAACCGCACAGCACCGGGTATCCTTAGGTCTTTACATCGGAACCCCCCCACACACACAGGCTCCACACAAAAATTAGCACCAAGATCAATCAATGGATTGTCATGGATTCCGCCGGCGATCAAGTCGGCAAACTCTTTATCAGTGATCGCTTTAACCCCGACATTGCCGTATAAAACACTTCAAGAACGGGTAAAATATTTCACTGGAGGTTAAAGTGACAAATTAATGTAACGATCGCTCTTTCACAAACATGCGCTAAACGTCCGCACATAACATCCTATTTAGATTTTGCTTATTCAGTTGCTTTTGTCGTTAACCCTTTCAGTGATTAAGGAGAGGTTCTTTGTCAGCCTCCGACTGTCTAATTAACCATAAAGACAGATTTAAAAAAAAATGCCCCAGCATGAAAAATAAATATCCAATTTTTGATGCACATCAATCTCTTCTCCCGTTAACCCCCCCAAAAAAAATGTCTCTTTTTGTTCTGCTAAGTACAACACAGGGCATCGCAAACTACAAAAAGTCATTAAGGACCGAGAGGATATTTAAAGTTTCCCCACTTAAGCTCCGCTGGGGCGCGAGGGATTAAGATCATCAACATCAGCAACGGAGGGACTCGTCTCCGGCACATCTTACCTTCCTTCTTCGTGAAAGCACTGAACAAAGACTTCATTTTTTTTTCTTCTACTTTAGCAGCGACGTGCAGCGGATGATGGGGATTAGTGTCCCGTCTGTGTGCGCTTTAGCTCCCAATGCCCTGCACGTAGGAGCAAGTCCCCGGCATGAGTGTAAGAGCGAGCATCGCTGGGCATGCAGTACCCAGTACTCTGGTGTAAAAGCCCACCCCACATCCCGACCGTCAGCTGGGAGACGCGGCTACGCGCAGACTGGAGACGCTCAAACATCTTGCGATCTTTCACAGAGTGAGTCATGTGAGCGGCTCCGGCTCGGTCCCCTGCTTTTGTGAGGATTCTATTAATGAAGACTCGAGCGCAGGGATGAATGGGGGAGAGTAAAAGGGGAGGTGAAGAGGGGTCACCCATACGTTTGTTTTTTTAGGAGATCAAGCTGAAATCCAGCTCTGTGTGCAAATGGGAAGCCCAGCAGCTCATTGCGTGGAATGAGTTCTGCTTTAGTGTGCTCTCACAGATATATGTACGTTAAATCAGAAAACGTACAACACTGTTGTGGAGCTCAGTCCGGCCGCCGACATCTCACCTGCCACCCCGTCTATGGTTAGGGGAGCTCCTCTGATCAGTCCGCAGGTCTCTTCTACCTAGTATTACCCCGACAAACCTCATAAAACCCCTGTCTTGATTTATGTGAACTTGTTCTTTTTCAGAATGACTTTTCTGAATTGTACCACTCACCCCCAGCTAGGTCCCTCCTGAGCCCCACCACCTCTGGTCATTGCCACCCAGCCATTCCTGCCCAGTGAAACCAAGTCTCACCAACTTAATATCAGTCTAACTACTTAGTAAGACCCGGCTGGTGCCGCTCTACTGATCCTGCCAGTTGTGCCAATGCCGTTAAGGATCAACATAGCACAGCCTGTCCTAAACATTGATGGATCTTCCTTCTAAGAACATTTTGGGTGCAGAGTTTGAAATCCTGAGCAGTTGTCATGGAAACCAATGCAATATCCCCACTGACTGCATCGCATTTATGTTCTTTTCCCCTGAACTTTAATAAACAATGTCCTCCATCCAACTACTGACCAGCGTTCCCTAACCACGAACATATCTAAGGGTGCTCTATAAAAGCTGATCCCCTAAAAGCCATGACAATGCTAAAAAAGCCGTTAGCTGACCCCAAACCTTTCCTGATCCCGACCAACCTCCAGGCCAGCGCTGAGTATGTGCCCGGCTCCTCCGACCCAGCGACACCGTCATGTGTAGAACAAGCTGAAACGGTAATATCTAATGTTAGGAAATTATCAACGTGACCTACATTCCACCACCAAAAGGATCAGGCGCCAATTATCTCCCCCACAACAATTATATTAAAGTGTAGCTAGAAAGCAGGAGACCGGAAATTATTTATAAGCAAACAAGCGTTCGTTTGTAGATGTCAGACGGAGTGACTGATACTAGATGGAAGATGATAGAGGTTCGTGTCTGTATCAGCGCACATCCAAGTCATCGGCACACAGCCATGTGTCATATAACCCGCATCGTTATACAGCGAAGCATCGTCTTCCCTTTAACGGGTTTTAATAGAGACATATTTCCCATATCGCCAGAATAACAGAGAGACAAGCAGAGAGAGCCTGCCGTGCAGCCAACACATATACATTATCTATACAATACAAGCAAGCAAGCCTGATACACGGTGATCGATGTAAATGCTTTGGTTTGCTTCCACAAGCATTGATTTCAACGATGAAATCCCAATTTCCGGTTAAAATCCAATTTAGTTGCGCTTTAATAGGAAGACAGCAGGTAATGCGCTCATTTACATATACGCCATAAGCCTGAATGTATACGTTTAACGCTTGGAGCTTTAAGAGATCGCAGATGGACGTAGGAGGCTCGGGAATGAAACATGTATGTATGTATTCCGAAGATCCTGTCCCAGGAACCTGTCCCTAACTTGTAAATATGTGCATTGCCCCGGGGCTTGCAGAACAAGCGCAAAATAGGTCATTTTGGGGGGGAAAAAAGACTGGAAGGACGGAGAAGAACATGCAAGTAAGATAAAAAATAAATTGCAGCTATTATGTCCTACAGCTTGATATGAATGGCACCCTGAACGCTGCGTTACTTAATAGTTCAGGATATTAACATGATGAGATAAGAACCATATGGATTTTGATTAGAGGACCTGCAGAAATTGCGAGGACTGTCAACGGAATCCCTAGACAGTCACACATCTCCTGGGCTCATGTCTCTATCGAGTGGCTCCTCGTGTTATTTCAGGCGATGACATTATCTCTCGGTAATTTTAATAGACCACTTGGCTGTATCATTGCTTTACAGTTTACGGAATCCTCTCATCTAACTCTGAAAGAATTACGATCCGGTCCTAGGGCAGAATAGTCCTCTTAATGGACGCCTACCCAACACCCGATGGGTTAGGTAGAAGTTATGCTGGTTGTTTTGACCCTATAGAAATAAATCACGCTGAAGATAAACCCTATAGAATTCAGAGGCGTATGACGGGCTGGTGAAAAAGCTCGCCTTCCATATACACGGTTTTCAGACAGAATCAGTAGCGGGAGTTTAACGAGAACAGAAGATATGTCCAAATGACCGAGATGGTTCCCGGGTCCATCTGTATTTTGGAGTGGCAATCCTGACAGCCCACACTGCCGCTGGGAACATTAAGGACATGTGATTTACATCGTATGCATATAGATTAATTATACGGTGAAATAGCGTTAGTGAAGCTCCAGCGCACATAAAACGTAACGAGTGTCTGCAGATAAATAGCTGTGTCAGGAATGAGAAAGATCTACATTTATTCAGCAGGACACCAAACATGCGACGTCAGTGCTGGCCAGCTTATTATATGAAGGGCAGTATTCTCTTCTTAGGTTCTCTCCCGCTGCAGGTCTTGGAGGGTTTCAGGATCTCCTCTTGTGTTTCTAGGTAGGCCTTTAATTAGATGACAGTTTGGGCCACCTAATGTAGTGTAATGATTGGAGTGCTCTCAGTGTCAGTAAGGTGCGGGGAAAGCTGCAAAGCTATGTGTCATTTATCTATTGTACTTATATTGTGTACATATATGTTCTATGATTTTGCTGAATAAAACAATATTTACATGGAACGTTTTAGGCGCAATCAGAAATTGAAATACATTAGACACGTTTTAAATGATATTTAAGGATTTAGGTAAAGTAGCTACCAATGTTGAGAGCTGCTTTGATCTTGTAAATAGGTATGAAATAAAAAAAAAACTCTTTGTTTACCGCCACAGCTAAGGCAGAAAGGCTATAATGAAGACATAATAAGGTATTTCCTACACAGATGATCTTCTTCTCTGAAGCCCCGGTGAAACTTTTTAGATGGACACCATGGATTTGCGTCTTTGTGCTTTGGCTGTTAGTTCCAGGAAAAACTCATTATTATAATTATAAAGTACGGATCTCAAAAGTATCAACGTGAACAACAAATCTGAAATACTCAGAATCACTATGACTTAGAGATTACAGCCCATCAGCTCTTATTACAGAAACTTAACCCCTTTGTGTGCATCACAAACGTTCCAATGATCTAGACGGATAAACACTCATGTTCCTTTGCATGTCTAATTTTCTTCACATTTTGGTTCAAAATTTGGTTCAATTTCATTTTCTCATGAAATACAGAGAGATGGTTTTTTTTTAAAATATATTTAAGAAACCAGACACCTCTTCATAATGAGATATCAGCCCTGGTAACTGTCTCCTGCATGAAGGGCCAAGTTGCCCGCGCAAGATACATAGTTACATTTCTTTGTGTTTGCTGTTTTCTTTCATTTTTTAATCTCCTGCTAGAGGTTTAAAGAAATCACCAGATCTGTAAAATTCTTATAAACCAGTAAGCTCATCTCTATTAACCATATTAGCTCAGAACGGCAATTATTGTTTGCACTGTCAGGTTTTCCGTAATTAGACCCTCGGTTCTTGAAGCTCCGATATTACACGGCCACGTTCCTGCTAATAGAATCCACTCCTAATGAATCACGCTGTAAAAATAATTCAGAATATGAAAGGTGCCCAGCCACGCCAGCCTATCCAGAGGTGTTTAGTTCCAAGTAACAAATCGGTCTGGACGTTCTGCCCGTGTAGGTGGGCTCCTAGCACCATGTAATATTAATACCGCATAATAATAATAATGTCGCCGCAAAAGTTCCTTATAGATTTGAATAGGGTTACTGGATTGTAACAACATAAAGACACAATGAGAGCCGCCGCCTCATTAAATAGAATGGGGTCACAGAGGGGAACTGGATCCCGGGGTAATCTAATAAAATCCATTGGGTTGTTTGTTTTCTTATTTGTTTTTTTTTTATTGGATTCTAAGAAGAATTTCCCAGAAACTCCCTTTAATCCTATGAGACCTTAAACTGGGGTCCAAGAGGATTAAATTAGCAGAAAAATCTACATTCACATTATTATACTAATACAACTAACGCAATTTGGTATTTAGTCTAGAACTGCTGTAAATATGGCAGGACGAGGTATCATTCACTTACCAAGGAGGGGTGTAAGTGGCGACCATACAAATAATCTCACGTATGCCCTATGTTACGGGCACCGTCAATGGCTCTATATTCTGTACAGCGAACGAGACCGGCCGAGATACCCTGCAGTCCCGGCTCTG
The DNA here is from genome assembly GCA_009364415.1 of Spea multiplicata. Taxonomy (NCBI): domain Eukaryota; kingdom Metazoa; phylum Chordata; class Amphibia; order Anura; family Pelobatidae; genus Spea; species Spea multiplicata. The sequence continues at coordinate 1,845,421 of VKOC01000004.1, read as the reverse complement.
ATTAGCCCCCGTTTTCATCATATTATTCCGTCTCAGTGCAGATTTTTGTTATTTTAAGAACTAATTAAGACTGTTTCTAATCTCACTGTTATGAGTGTATCCTATTGGCCTGGGCTGAAAAGAACATTATCACTTGCCGTGTATAATATATATATATATATATATATATATAAGACATAACAGAATCAAGTAACATGGTGGGCACATGCTTTATGTGATTTATATTATGGGATGTAAAAGCTGAGCGTTTGCACCCCAAGAAACGCTTTATATGAAGCTTTCCCAGAAAATATATCCCAAAGTGCACCTTTTAGAGAACCACCACTGGGAAATCTGTACCAAACCGTGTCTGTGATTGGGGTAACCCTGTGTGTGTTTGCAGGGGGCACTATATTATATATGTAATTTATTTAACACCAACACCTTATACAGCGTCTCTTACACCCCATACGTTCAAAGGTTACAGTATGCCAAAGCAAGGACTGACAGACTAAGACTATATCGACAAGGGCAACTAGACAACATAACTGAAGCGTAAAATGAATTTTATTGACCGAGAAGCCACCTTTGTGACTTTTAGTTTGTAATTGTGACATTGTATCGGTCATAACTCTACTCTGATGGTCACGGGAAAAAGTCTACTTAACGTCACGCACTCTTCCAATGCATATGGCTGTCGAAAAGGAGACGGTTTAATTTAAGATAGAAGAACTTGGATTTGCCTTCACCGCCCCGAAGATGAATATTCCATTTGAAAGGAAAACATCAAGTCGGAGAATGTCCGTCCACTCGATGACCCAACGCCGAAAAAGCACTAGTCAAAACTCCAATCCCAATAACTGACAAGAAAATTAAGGAGGCTATTCTGATCTACATAATCTCATGAGATTGCAACCTCAAGACTATTTCTAGAATGATTATCACATAATTTGCAATACCATGGCAACCATTAGCTCTTCGGGCCAATCCAGTACTTCAATATCCTTGGGTAACAATCTTCCTCGGAATAGTTTTCTGCCACATTAGATATAACTGTATTGTGTGCCCAGCTGTAAACAATTCCTCTGCTGGCAAGCGTTAACCCTTCCAGGGCTAGGGATGACCTCCCTTCGCGAGCGCAAAAAGGATGAGGAATCCTAGATGTCTCCGGCAAAAGGGAGATGAAGCGGAAATGTGGCACATGAAACGCCCACCGGCTGGATCTGAACCCTGTCATACGGAAGCGGTGACCATTACAGAGTGCCCAGGGTGCCCCGAGCTCTGCTGAATCTTTGTGCTGGGCAAAAAATCAGGCAGGAAAGAGGTTAACGGTAACACAGGCCACATGAGAAGATCTATTCATCTGATTTTAAACAATTTCTTATCCATCAGCTATAAACACAAAGCGGGCAAACGTTCCGCAAGCGAATCTCAGAAAGCAGCTGTTCCCCGTCTTTCTCCACTAAATCCCCCCAGCCACTTTATTGTAAGTTAGCCATTACTTATCCTTCAGTTCAAGAGGATTTCCGCTCTGAGTTTAGATGCTCGCCCTGATACATTATTTGAGGTGGGCTCATTTAGCAGAGCTTGGGCAAATTTACTTCCATTTACGAAAAAAATAATGGCGGAGGAAACCCAGCGACGGACACAGAGAAGACAACCGTCCCACAAAGTCACTTCCGATGGCTGAAAACGTAACCGTGAAATGCGTTGGCGACATTTCTCAGCCCTACATGAATAACGGTTATTTTTTTAGGCGGGCTGTGGAGATTAAATACATTCCACGCATAATTTGATTAGTTTGTTAATAATGAGCTAAGTTACTTAATGTTCAGAGGAGAACTAAGAGGTTGATCTGTAAGGCGATTCCCCCAATCTTCAAGGTACCATGAAGTCCGGATCACCGGGAGTCTATGATACCCGTGGCCCCAAACTGTGGTACAGGTACCATCAGGTACTCAAACTATAGCGTAGGGGTACAGCCTAATACCATGATGTCATAGTTATAAACATGTTCATGTCAATGGTGAAACAGTTTAGGGAGGGATTGTTTAATGTTTAAATAACCATATATTATCTAAATAAAAAAATTAATATCATAATATAAATATTAAAATAATAACAAAATCGAACAAACAATAAATATCTTACTTATATTTATTCCTTATAGTAAATGTCATCATAGATAGGGTTCTGCTGAAGTGCTGTTGAACCCAGCCACCTAAATCCTGATGTTATAGACGTTTAAAATGCAAGCCTATTCTTTTGGTTTGTTTGGGTTTTTGGGGGGGTTATTTAGTTTTTTTATTATCAGAATTCAAAGAGAACATGAGCACAAATTCCAAACAAATTGCATCAATGTAACCACAAGTAACACAACTTGAATTCTTTTTTCCAGCACAAAATACGTGCATCGCCTAAAGAGAAATATCACACAAATGTCAACTCCGTTTGACCTCAAAAAGCTTACAGCTGCCATCACGACAGACAGGAAAGAAAGCTAAAGTGGCGACGACTGAAGCATTCAAACGCTTAGCAATCCCATAAGCCACACATTTAAGTCCCGTTGCAGACGGATGCATTACTTGGAACGTTTGCTGCTCTCTCCTTTTATTTTGCAGAAATAAGCAATGGCTTCCTTAAGGATACCATCTTCCAAACGCGGCCGTTACAGATTTTTCATCGCCGCCGAGGCCGGCTAATAAAATAAAACCTATGTAAACAGAAAAGAGCGCGTAACCTCATTATGGTTTAAACGAGGCGATATTTCAGAGCGCAAATTGCAGAACGGGGATCCCAAAACATATTTTACGGCACTCAGACATCCCACTCATGTAATGTGTTTCGGGGAGAGCGGCTGCCTCCCTGCCGGATGGAACTAATTTCTTTCTGAAGCCTTTATAATTTTAGAAACATCTTTAAAATGATTATATGCAAAAAAAAACAACCCAAAACACACAATGTATTTTGAAGACACCCAGAGTCGCGCACGCTCCCTTCCATGTATAATTATGCAGGAACAGCGGATCTCTGGCTGGAAACCTAGCAACAGTATCCAGGAATTTTGTTAGTCTGCTAATCAGTGACACAAACTCACACACATACATACACAAACACACACATACACACACACACACAGAGCTCACAGACACACACACAGATAGAGCTCACACACACAGAGCTCACACACACGCACACACAGCTCATTAATACAGACAGAGAGAGCTCACACACACAGTTTCTATATCTCTGTCTTACACACACACAGAACTCACACAATAATACAGAATCAATAATAATAAAGAGCCTTGGCATTCACACACACACACACAGCTCTCTCTCTCACACACAGAGCTCACACACACGCACACACACAGCTCACACACACATACAGACAGAGAGCTCACACACACAGCTCTCTATCTCTGTCTCACACACACACACAGAACTCACACACACACACACAAAGAGCTCACATTCACACACACACACACAC
>VKOC01000004.1:1798091-1841846 GCA_009364415.1 Spea multiplicata | reverse complement strand
TTAATCGAGATGACATTCCCTTCAAGTGGACAAGTGTATGAATGTGTAGATCTTGTATCTTTTGGGTATTTAAACATAGACTCTGATGTTCTATTTATCTCCACCCTCTCAGTAAAGTAAACCTTCCTTACATTACATCTAAGCCTCTGACCCTTTAGTGTTAGATTATGACCGCTTGTTCTAACATTTCTCCTCTTTTTGAAGTAAACTTCCCTCCAAACTTTGTTAAATCCCATTCCACATCCCCTCTCTCTTCTCTCCCCCAAGTTGAACATATAGAGCTTCCTTTAGTCTTCCATGATTTTTAACCATTTTGGTAGCCCTCTTCTGAACGCTCTCCATAACGTCTCTATCAATCTAAAGGTCTCCTGAGCTCCACTCAGTACTCAACGTTATGAACTATACTTTTTAGGTTCTGTGTATATGAAGCTGCAGTTTTATTTACAGGGCTATACATATGTGTATAAGTTTAAATACATTTTGTTCCGCACATCATAATACACACCGCAGAACAAAGCAGAAGAAATGGCTGGTTGTTATTATTATCAGCTCTACAGTAAAACCCGAGCGAGCGAGCCACCAGGTCACTGTAAGGAAAGTGGCGAGATCATTTCTTTTTAATTAAATACTTATACCGTGTAATGGTGAATGTGTAAACAAGGACTGCAGTGCTAATGGGTTCATTTGCTCTCTGAGTCCTGCCAGCTCTCCCCGTCTCCTCTCTTTGTACACATTTGTTAATACAGACACTCTGCACTAATGGCGCACACATGGCAGGAGGGAAACAGTATGTCAGCTGCCATCTTAAATATTAGCCGCTGCGCGAGTGCTTAATTGACAGTAAAAAGAACATTGATTCTGGCGATGTGCGGATAATGAAATCATCGAGCGGAATATTTACATAACAGAGCCCCAGGACAAGAGGGGAGAGAATCAAGCAGCATTTGGGTATTTTGAGCTGCCACATATCTCTATAAAGGTATGCCAATAGAGGGCATTATCAAATTCATTAAAATGCCTAATTCAGACTCTGTGCTTCCTAATGATGAGACTGATACAAGATTTAATATGATTAGGTGAAGAAGTATGTACTTGACCTAATGTGTCAAATGTGGAACTCCACAAACTGAATACGTTCTACATTCTAATACTCTGGAGCACAAGACTAAAATGTATTTTTCTGTGAGTTCTATTTTCGAATTGCAGGTAAAGACATGCAGGGTGTCATCCAACTCACATGCCCTTGCCTGCAACTCTCAAAATTGAAAGACGCATCTACTCATAAACATAAACCCTTAACGCGACTGACCATCAACTTCTCAGTGCATATACAGTTCTTTTTGTCTACTATCGACTGTGTATCTATTTTGTGTGTATTGTCACTTTGTTATATAGTATGTGTTAAAGTGTGCTCTTTCTGTGTACTTGTGTCTTTGAGGAGTAAAGCCATACTGCATTTCTATGGCAGGAGTTTTTGCTTGTTAACATAGCATAGAATAGAAAAAGGAAGCTAAACCAGGGTAAAACATATCACATATCACCTAAACATCCATTTACGTCCTGCGAGGGTCTTTACCAGCTTCCAACAACCATAATTTACAGTAATTGCTGTGGAAAATGTACTGAACGTTCACCTTACTACGGAGATGTTGATGTTGGTGATATAAATAACAACCCACCGGCAATGACGTTTTAACGTTTAAACACTTCGTTTTCTATACTAGTTTTTGTAAATAATGTAAGATGGCACTAATGCTGCGGTTTTGGGGCGTTTCACTCCAAGAGAGTTCTACTTTAGGGCGGCTAATTATCCACATTGCAAAAGAGCCTCTTTTACTTATTTCTATTATGTCTGTGTGTGGAGGAACGCAGAGAAAGGTGAGAAGTGACAGAAACTGTTAAATACATACAGGGATTTAACAGAGTAGAAGAGGGTACAAGTGCAAGAGGGTACAAGTGCAAGAGGGTACAAGTACAAGAGGGTACAAGTGCAAGAGGGTACAAGTGCAAGAGGGTACAAGGAGGAGGAATTTAAGACGAGAGGGAATTTTAACTTGCACGGGATAGGCATATGGCTTCCGAATCTAAGACGGGACCAACAACTGATTTGAGTCTTTACAGTAGAAAAAACAAGCAACTAGATGGGGCCAAATGGGGCCGATCTGCTGGCAGAATCCATGTTTCTATGTGTTTTCAGTAAGGGTAGAGAAAGCTGTCAGGTCCCTGTTGCACGGTAGAGAAATTAGATCATCGTGTAACATTCATCATTCTCATGAAACATTCATGCCGGTTCCTGACTGGTCTTACTGGCTGTGCTTGTGTTGCACTCAGTCTCCACGCTGAATTTCTCTTAGTAAATGATGAATTAGGGATCTGTCAGACAAACGGCATCTCCAGTTTCTCGTTTGCAAGGCAGAATTCGTATGATTAGAAGTCTGTGGTGCCCTCTACTGATGAAGGGGCTCGATCGCATCTCTGTAAATCACCAATTCCCTTTATATCTTTCCGCTTGGAATGTGTGAGCTTTCTGGGAATTGTGACATTTATCGCTACGTTGTATGGAGCTTTGCAAATACTCTGGAATTCAACACATCTTGCACTGACTTTAATATTTAAAACATGTTAGCAGAACAAAAAAAAATGAGGAGAATTCTCATATTTCACAGTTTCACACTTGGTAACAAAAAAAAAAAGGATGCTTCCAACAATATCTTCTATGCCTATATTCTCAATGCGTCTAACTCCTTCTGTGGTGGTGCCTAAGGAGGTGTGCAATGTATCCTATTCAATGTTGGAGTAATCATGGGGGAAACAGTTATGGATTGAGAGCCGAGGATGAAAGGTGAAGAGTTAGTAGGTTAACCCTGCGTCAATATATCGTATAAACAGGACAATGTCATTGTAACTCCATTAGTTCCTTGGGTAGAAGAGACAGAGCAGCCGGACAATCTTCTCCTCTTGTTATGCATCGTGTAGACGTTATTGATGATGGAGGGAAACTATGATTTGAGTTATCCCTTGTATGCTTTTATTTTAAAGGTATGTTTTTAACCCATAGTGCGCTTCACATGTATGATGTATGTGTGATGTATGTGTGTCTCTGCAGGCGTGCCGATACGGCCACTTCCAACATTTGGAGCACCTATTGTTTTACGGAGCCAACATGGGCGCTCAGAACGCATCTGGAAACACAGCGTTACACATCTGCGCACTTTATAATCAGGTGAGGAGCTCTGCTGTGTATTTAAGCAACACAAGCATTTCATTCTGGTTTTCTGCCCCGCTGCACCCCACTCTTGTGTACCCCCACTTACTGCCCCTTGTGCCTCTATGTGTTCTTCGGCTAATAAACCTACAGTCTTCACTCCATCTACCTATATCTCTGTCCCATGAACGTATCGCTGTGTGGGTTTATCTACTAAACAGTAAAGGGTTATGGGGCGCACACACTCCGTTCATAGAAGTTCCTAATGACCACATTTATATGTTTGTCCTGTGACCTCCTGCGGTGCGTACAAGAGACTGACTTATTGATTAAGGCTATTCTGGTATTAGCATTTCAAACATACGGTAAACACGCTAGGAAAGGGAATTACTGCTTCAAAGAGCCCACATCTAAGCACAAGACCCCCAAGCATGTCTTTGGGGGATAACACATCGCAGTCGGCAGTTAGTTAACATCTGGATAACCCAACTAATTGCAAAGCGGAATAGGAACCTGGGGAGGATGTCTAACGAGGATGGGAAAATATTCTGTATAATTGGACAGCTAAACATACGATTTTAAAAGCCTGCTAGATGTCTCTGTGGAGTCAGTAAATGATGCATTGATAGAAAGCCCTATAAAGTACAAGGCAGAAGTTAAAGGAGCTGTGGCTACTAGCCAGGGATGGCCTTCTCAAGGTGGAGTACGGCCAGAGGGGTCCGCATAAATAATGGGATAGAGCCATAAGTGGGGCTCTTGGCACCTGTGGCAGAGTTGGGGGTCACATCCACTTCTGGGGGCACAAGTGGACCCCTCACCTCGCAGCGCCTGAAGCAACGACCCGTCTTGCTCATCATGGAATATATTATTAGCTGTTTCTACTGACATTGGATCTGTAACAACCCTCAGAGTACACAAGACGCCATAAGGCAGCTATCCTGCAGCACAAGTCCTACAGAGTGGTTTATTAAGACAGAAACAATGGGGTCTCCAATTTGGGGAATAAATACAACAAACCATCGTTCCTACCCCACCCTCTCCCTAATTATAACCCATATTCTAGTTACCCCTCCAGCCGCTTCTGAGTCCTCCGCGTGTCCTTCTTTTTCTCGTGTGCCTTTTTGCCAAGTCTCCCTCCTAGTTGGCGATATTCATGTCCTCTCTCTCTTTTTTCACACCTTTGATCTTCCTATATCCTCCATCTTTTTTCTTAACCTCCACCTGTCTCACCCCCCCATTGACTTTACCTGCCATTTTTTGGCCCCGTTTCCATCATATTCATCAAGTTTAAAAGAGTTACCAGTGGTATTGACGTCCTCTATCATGGGTATCGACCCTCTTCTCGGTACCAACTAGTTCGAGTCTCCTGGTGGTTGTTTTGTTTGTATGCACCTCATTTAATTAAAATCCAATAAGTATCAAAATCCTTTCGCACAGAGGTAGCCAAGCGTTAGCGCTCGCTGAAATAACAAGGATAGCTCAGAATCAAGGGGCTGTAAATCACCGACGGCTGGGGAGCTACCTGTCGGCGGGCTCGTCGGCCGCTTATTCGGAGCATTTTATCACTCAAAGAGTTCTCGTTTTGTGCTTAATGATAATATCCTTTTTAATTTCCGCATTGTGATGTGACAGAGCTCCTTTAACGCCCCGCCAGTTTAATTAAGTAGTAAAATGGGCATGCCGAGTGGCTGATGCTGTCCCGCAGGTGTAAAATCAGCAAAATAAAATACAAACCGCCGAGAGGCAGAGTTATTAAAAAAAAAAGTCCCAAGCCATCAAATAAGCGTTTAATAGCATCGGCCAGAGGACGGTAGAGCCGGGAGCATTATTCAGGTCAGCACAATATTCCCCGTCCTTTCCGGAGGAATGCGGTAAATCTCTTGTAATGAAACCCTTAGTTTTTTTGGAAAGGAAGGCAACAATATGTTTCAAAACTCCAAGAAATAATGGTTATTATACCATAGATTAGTATACTGGTATAATCCTGCCCCGCAGATTAGTATACTGGTATAATCCTGCCCCATAGTTATATACTTGGTATAATCCTGCCCCATAGATAGTATAACGATAATACTGCCCCATAGGGATTAGTATTACTGGTATACTTGGCCACATAGACTTAGTATAACTGGTATAATCCTGCCCGCAGATTAGAAACTGTATACTCCGCCCATAGATTAGTATACTGTATAATCCTGCCCCATAGAATTAGTATACTGGTATTAATCCTGCCCCATGATTAGTTATCTGGTATAATACTTGCCCCATAGATTAGTATAAATAAAAATGAGTATACTCCTGCCACATAGATTAGTTATAACTGGTATAATTCCTGCCCCGCAGATAGTATACTGTATAATCTGCCCCATAGATAGTATACTTGCCGTATATCCTGCCCATAGAATAGTATACTGGTATAATCCGCCCCCATATATTAGTATACTGGTATAATCCTGCCTCATAGATTAGTTATACTGGTATAACCTGCACCCATAGATTAGTATACTGGTTATAAATCCCTGCCCATTAGATAGTATTACTGGATAATGTCCTGCCCCGCAGATTAGTAAACTGTATAATCCTGCCCATAGATGTATACTGGTAGAATCCTGCGCCCCATTAGATTAGTAACTGGTATAATCCTGCCCAGTAATTAGTATACTGGTAATAACCCTGCCCATTAGATAGTATACTAGGTATAATCCTGCCTCATAGATTAGTATACGGTATAATCCTGCCCCATTAGATTTAGTATTACTGTATAATCCTGTCCCATAATTAGTATACTGTATATCCTTGCCCGCAGATAGTAAACTGCGTATAATCCTGCCCCATAGATTAGTTATACTGGTATTAACCTGCCCCATAGATTAGTATACTGGTATAATACTGCCCCATAGATTAGCTATACGGTATAACCCTGCCATCAGATTAGTATACTGTATAAATCCTGCCCCATAGCATTAGATACTGGTATAATCCTGCCCCTCATAGATTAGTATAGGTATATACTGCCCCTAGATTAGTATACTGGGTATAACCTGCCCATCAGATGGTATAACTGGTATAATCCTGCCCCATAGATGAGTATACGGTATAATCCTGCCCCATAAACTAGATTAGTATATGTAAAATCCTTGTCCATAGATTAGTATTTACTTGGTTATTAATCCTTCCGGCAAGATTAGTTAAACTGGTATAATCCTGCCCCATAGATTAGTATACTGGTATAAATCCTCCCCACCCCCCCCCCCCCCTTAGATTAGTATACTGGTATAATACTGCCCCATAGATAGTATACTGCGTATAACCCTGCCCATCAGATTAGTATACTGGTATAATCCCTGCCCCATAGATTAGTATATCTGGTATAATCCTGCCCCATAGATTAGTTATACTGGGTATAAACTGCCCCAAGATTAGTATACTTGTATAAACCCTGCCCATCAGATTGTATTACTGGATATAATCCTGCCCATAGATTAGTATACTGGTATTAAATCCTGCCCCATAGATTAGTATACTGGTATAATCCTGCCCCATAGATTAGTATACTGGTATAATCCTGCCTCATAGATTAGTATACAGGTATAATCCTTATAGTACTGTACTACGGTAGGGACACAATATGTATATAGGTTGAACTTGATGGACTTTGGTCTTTTTTCAACCTTATGAACTATGTTACTATTATATTATTATTATTATGTGTCCCTGAGCCGATCCTGTATTCTGATGTAGTAAATTGTAGCAGAATCTGCCCCAAAAGCGTACATTCTAGAGGGGATAATGGCATGTATTATGTTGCCCTCTTGTAAAGACCTTACTGGCTATTGATGTTACTGTGCCGGGTAGCCTAATGAGCTTGCCATCTACGCATAAAATGGTACAATCTGCCACAATAATCAGTGTTAGAGGCTCAGCAGGAGAAAAAGATGCCTTGATTAATAAGTGCAAGCTCTTAAGGTCAAGTGTACAGAATGTTGAGATTTCTTTCTTTTTTTTATTTAATTAGCATTACTTCTCTCAAAATCTTTATTTTATTTAAAATTAGGCACAGATCTGTTGTAGAAATTAAAAGAAATCTAGTGAAATTGGAGTTTTCTAATAAAGGCTCCGCAGCATAAAAAATGCATACAAATCATTTAGCGCTAGCCAAAGTTATAAGCAAAAAATAAAAAATAAAATAAAATATATATAAATATATTTATATACATATATATATATATAAAGAAATCATGAGCAGAGCAGGAATTTAGTTACTGTATTTCTGGTCTAGTCTTTTATGTTTCAGATCAGTAAATGTTTTTTTCACACAAATCAAACCTTTTTTTTAATGAAAGTAGTAAACGTTATTTCAAGCTGCTCAAATATTTGCACTATAAGCATGTTTTAGGCAAACCATTAAAACCCGTTATTTGCGTCGGCGAGAAGGCATCCATGGGAATTCCCCGATGCTAAGCCTCGCTTTCTCCGAGCTGCTGGCCTATTTTGCGATTTTGTTTCAAGATGTAAGTTCAGCCACATTCACAACGGATCGGTCTCACGCCGCACTCTGCACTTAAAGAGGCAGTTTAATGTCACCGACACCCCGTGAAAGAGGAACGCATCTTAAAGCATTCTACAAAATGAAAAATGGAACACTTGCCCGAGAAGCTGCAGCTCGGTCGCAGCCCTTCTGATTGAAATCTATGGGAGCGATTGCCACGCATGTGCATGGGGGTCTGCAGCATTCCCAGAGCCAGCGCTGGCTGGAGGGGAGTTCATCGCATGCATGGAGATGTGTTTGGCTGGACACATCATCAACACTCAACACGCAAAATAGCTGGTGGTCAAAGCAAGGGGCAAATGCATAAGGGGTGGTTCTGCCATGAAAATGTAAAGGGACCATGCAGCATCATCGTATACATTAAAGTCTATACGATGGCTGGAACGTCCCATTAATATTGTCCTCTCTTTGTTCATATTGTAAACTATATTAACTACGAGCTCACCCAAGGCTACTGCGCAGCCAATGGTGGAAGGCCCTATAATATCATATATTCACACATTTAACTTTTACTTTAATATACTTTTTGTACTTGAACATGGTTTCCTTTCCCAATTTCCATTCATACCTGCCTGCTTAGACATTCTATACAATACCCATGAAAGAAAGCTCAGATTTCACACATTGCCTTAAGGGCTCGTTGGTTACATGACAATTTCTATGCAAATGACACTTATTCCCTTTGTATTACAGGACGGCTGTGCCCGTGTTCTGCTTTTCAGAGGGGCTAACAAGGAAATAAAAAACTACAATAGTCAATCTCCATTCCAGGTAAGAAATCCCAGCTTTGCGTTATGAAAGCCGTAGGTTTTCTTTTGCCCCCCCTTTGCTCCACTGGATAAAGATTTCCTTTATTTCTAAAGCTGTTAAGCGAAAGAAGAACATTGTGTTTTTATGTTGAAGAAGAATGTAGCGGAACGAGTGAACGCAATATTGCAACAGTATTCCATTTCAGAACCCTGCAGGTGCCAGCGCTGGTCACATCGGCCCCTTTAGCTTCTCAAAAAGGTTCTCCTGCTGCGCGGCCAAAAGTGACCATTGTTGATCTGGTCATTTTGCCGTCTTCCGTCCCGAAGAACCTGCTTCTTAGTGGTAAATCTCTTGCCCCGCTGGGAGCGTCAATGTTAATAAGGTCTAGCTCTTTTAACCGTCCTCACTGACTCATCAATGTGGGAAAAAAACAAGGAACAGCTTTGTGTCCCCCCCCCCCCGGGCTTCGATTTATGGTCTCGGAGATGCAGATCTCTTTTGGTTTTTAAAACACAAATTCCGCATCAGACCGTCCGTCGTGTGCCGTCAGGCATGCATTTAATATTCAAGCTGCAAGGGGGATCAGAGGGGTATCAGATGAACTCAGTATCCCAAAAAAAACATCAGCAAAGCCAGCAGAACCCGGCTCATCTGCTAAAAGCGGTTCCCCTCCTTCTGTCCCCGTCACCTCTTTAGTTGCTTGGAGCAACGCTACATGAGCTTGATAAAATATGCACGGAGTTTGGCAGCAGAGCAGAATTTTCTTTCGGGCCCCCTTTTTTATTTCCAGTGATCTGACGGCTCGTTTGCCCCCTTCTATCTGGAGCTTGTTTCCCAGGTAACAAACCTCTTCTCTCCCCAATGTGACAACTTTTCATTCAGTTGGGAACGCAGGAGGTGGCTTCGTTGGCTGGGGGGCTTTCTTCTAACTCTGTGGCAACGCAAGCACTTGGAATTAAATCATCCTGCCCGTCAGCCATCAATCTCTATAAGTGGATAGATTTCGCCCAACTCTTGCAATGTGGTCCGTCTTGGTCTGTGGGACAAATATACCCTTCATTAGGAAGAGTAGCCAAGTTCTTCAATGTTTAACATGTATGACAAAAAAGAGTGTTAATCTGATGTCACCTCGCAAGAAAACAGAACAGGTTCTAAGGATTTTTCAGTGGTCCCTATAAAATTTGGCATATTGAAGCTTAACTAATCTTGTTGCCATATCTGATCCATATATTTCACGTTAACCAAAACTAGGTGTATGCAATACCAAAAAGCTTGTTCCATGGCAGACATGAACCTCCAGAAGGAGCTGGGTTATCCCGACTGCTACAGTTTTAGGTTTGGTTCTTATCGTTTTGTGCTTTGACATCGATCGGTATGGATGAATATCTCCCTGGCACCTAAAACGGTCTGTTTGGCTCCTGGACACGGCGTATCTCTTTTTCCCAGTGCATTGGGACGGGGAGCTGAAGCGAGCGTTGGCTCACTCGTACCATTACAGAGCAAACATTTCCATGATCGTGCAAGTCTATTCCCACGCTTGAAAGCAGTCCGGATTTCAAAGGCCAATTCCTGCTGTTTGAGAGAAGAAAAAAATGTCCTCCCAGGTACTTCACCTATCTTCAAAAGTCAACGTAGAACACATTCAGAGAGCTTTTACTTTGATAGAACGCCTTTCAAGAACCGGCGCAAGCTCTGGGAACAAATAGAACATAGAACGCTTAAAGCTCGGAACGCAGGTTTACTGGAGACGTTTCTTTTATTTGTTCAAGAAGCATTATTTCTTTAGGGTTGTTTAGGCTTGAGTCCAATGGGTTAACAGAGCTTGGCCTAGCTTCGGTTGGAGATGTAGAACAAATGTTATAGAAACCATAACTCATATAAAGCAATTTGCAATTGCTAACAGGAGTTAGAAATAAATGAATGATTGGAATGGTTGTGCTTTTTCTTTCACACTGGGGTATTTCAATTAATGTCCAGTTCAGAGAATGGTGTGTGTTGTGAAACAAAAGTCATGCAACACTATAACCATATACCTTACTAGAAGCAGTGATTTAACCCTTAGAAAGCTTGTTCAGTATTTTATAAACACTACCATTCAAATGTTTGGGGTCACTTAGAAATTTCCTTTTTTTTTAAAGAAAAGCTAATTTATTAATATAACTTTATGTGGATCAGAAATCCAGCGCAGATGGGGTTAATGTTGTAAATGGCTATTGTAGCTGGAAATGGCAGATTTTTAATGGAATCTCTTCATAGGTGTACAGAGGCCCTTTATCACTCCCATCACTCCTGTGTTTCCAATGGCCCTTTATCATCCCATCACTCCTGTGTTCCAATGGCCCTTTATCACTCCCATCACTCCTGTTTCTAATGGCACTCTGTGTTCCAATGGCCCTTTATCACTCCATCACTCCTGTGTTCTAATGGCCCTTTATCGCTCCCATCACTCCTGTGTTCCAATGGCCCTTTATCACTCCCATCACTCCTGTGTTCCAATGGCACGTTGTGTTCCCCGATCCAAGTTTACATTTAAAAGGCTAATTGATCATCAGAAAACGTTTTATGCCATTGAATTGAATGATTAATTAATCTTTGATCTTTTGGGAGATCTTTGACACTTCACTTTATTTGTATTTCTGACCAGTTCAACGCACCATCTGTTAAGTGAGACAGATTTGCATTGCTGGTCTCTTGAAGGATCTCTTTAATTACCATATTAGCCTGTGACAGTCTCTCTCCGCTCCTTATGAAATTAGAGCGTTTCCCTGCAACTCAAGGATGCAAAAGTACATTTTAGGTTAAGTGTGCATCAGAGGAGGCAGGTAGCTGAATGTATTCATCGCACCAAACTCTGAGCGAATGAATGTATACTTATTAAAATTAACTTTATCGCAAGTCGACCATTTTTAATGAAACTGATCCAATATTAGCATATTTGATAACAGGATTAGCTAGAAAAAAAATAATACATAAAAAAGTAATCTTAAATTGAAGATTTTGCTATAGATACCCAGAATACATTCTAGACATCGCTTGGACAATTAAAAGAATGATAAACGATGATGAATGAGATGCATAGAATCTTTGGACAAACAGTTTCAGTCATACTAAATGATAATATTGTCAAAGCGGAATGGTGATCGTTTACAATGGGATTATGAAGCCTGTCGATACCAATACCAGACAAGATAGGTTGGCTGGCCCGACTCCTAGGACTGCCATGTCTTCTGCTGATTTGCTCTACACAATCTTATCTTTCTTATCTAAAGCACTATGGGGTCCAGAGCGCCCCCGGCCTCCAGAACACTCCCGGTGCTGACCATACCTGACATCTGAAAACTATTTTAAGAGCGCCGTTTTCTCGCCGTTGAAGCACAGATGGAATAATGAATCATATTTGGTGGAGCTAAACATTAAGATCTAAGAAATGGTTGCTAAGAGATTTTTTTTTTAATAAGTAAGCGGGCCATTATTGGCAAATCACTCAATAGCTGCTGCAGGTCTAGAATCTATTTTGGAGGAGGATACCAGAGACAAGAAAGACAAGTCTTGGAGGAGATGCACCCTACGAGCCAGAACTTGGTGAAAAGGTAATTATTATTACTGCCCATTAAAACTGTGCTTAGAATGCATCCGAAAGGGGGATCAGAACTTGCATATAAGTGTTACATTGTAGCAAGCCAGCGTAGATGTGCCCGTGTGCCTTGTTACATCCTGGTCTAGAAAAAAAGAGATCTCTGTATTTTCTTAAAGCCGATGATGGGTTAAATATAACTTCATATGGATCAGAAATCCAGAGCATGTGGGGTTAATGTTGTAAATGACTATTGTAGCTGGAAATGGCTGATTTTTAATGGAATCTCTTCATAGGTGTACAGAGGCCCTTTATCACTCCCATCACTCATTGTGTTTCAATGGCCCTTTATCACTCCCATCACTCCTGTGTTAATGTGTTTCACTGGCCCTTTATCACTCCCATCACTCCTGTGTTTCACTGGCCCTTTATCACTCCCATCACTCCTGTGTTCCAATGGCCCTTGATCTCGGTATCTTAAAGCCGATGATGGGTTAAAGCCCCCTGGGTTCTATCTCTAACGTGGACATCAATGTAGGAAGAGTGTCCTCTGAATTTAATCTGGTCCTGCCCCCCCCCTCTCCCCAAATGTGATTCTAGAATGAAAGGTTTGTTAGGAATTGATGATGGAACACAAGTGCGTTGGGATGTGCTGCTGTGCATTTGACAATCCGGTGCTCATCCATCGTCCCCGTTACCGCTGCGTGTCTTCTCTCTGAATTACGCAATGTGTGGGCTGCAGTTTCTGCGGATCTCTCTAAGCTAGCTGTTGGTTGGGAAGAAGTTAAGAACAGGTCTGTTTTTTTCTTAATGCATCTTCCAGATTTTATTTAATTTTCTTGTAAAAAACTGGCGTTCATGTTCATTTACTTTCATTAAATGTATGATTTTTGTTGACTTTCATTATAATCATTACTTTTTTCGTGTGCCTGGTTTCGTGTAATTCTCTACTGCCTGCCTTCTTCCCACCTATACTATTTATAATCGTACTGCGCTGTCTTTGTGGGTTATTACAATGCGTATTGAACCTAATTTTGAGATTTTAATGGCAGATTTTGTTTGAATTTGGCTCACAAGGGAGGATTTTGTCGATAGCAATAATTATTCTGTGAATTTTAAAGCCATCCAGTACTCGTTTGTACCTGTCAATTATTTATTACACTTAGAGTGATTTTTTAGGTTGTTTAGTGATTTTATATGTATCTTTTCATTCTGTTACCGTTGTCTATTAACAATTTGTGGACCAGATTGATATATGACAAATCCATGGGTTTTATACTCATTTGGAATGTAAATTGTTAGATAGCCAGTGGTTCTGGAACCTCAGTGTACTTTTCTGATTGTGATGAAAGTGGTTAACCAAATATTGCTGGGTTATGATCTTCAGCGAGCAAAAATGGCTAGGGTAATGGGAGTTGGAGTTCAATCAAGGTAGCATCTGTTCAGGGTTATTTCTAATGTTGTCTAGAATACTTTGTAATTCATCCATAGCCTTAGGTGTGACCAGTGGTAGATTGTGCCCTGTGAGACCACCTTCTCTGGCACCTGGTATACTGTGCATGGTGAGACCACCTTCTCTGGCATCTGGTATACTGTGCCTCATAAGACCACCTTCTCTGGCACCTGGTATACTGTGCCCTGTAAAACCACCATCTCTGGCACCTGGCATACTGTGCATTGTGAGACCACCTTCTCTGGCACCAGGTATAATGTGCCACGTGAAACCACCTTCTCTGGCACCTGGTATACTGTACATGGTGAGACCACCTTCTCTGGCTTCTGGTATACTGTGCCCCGTGAGACCACCTTGTCTGGCACCTGGTATACTGTACATGGTGAGACCACCGTCTCTGGCACCTGGTATACTGTACTAAGTTGAGACCACCTTCTCTGGCCCCCGCCCATGCATACTGTGCATGCAGAGACCACCTTCTCTGGCCACCTGGCATACTGTGCATGGTGAGACCACCTCTCTGGCCACCTGTCACTGTGCATGGTGAGACCACCTTGCTCTGGCCACCTGGTATACTGAAACATGGTGAGACACCTTCTCTGGCACCTGGTTATACTGTACATGGTGAGACCACCTTCTCTGGCACCTGTATACTGTACATCGTGAGACACCTTCTCTGCCCCTGCAACGTTGGCATGGTGAGACCACCTCTCTGGCACCTGGGCATATACTGTATATGGTAGACCACTTCTCTTGGCTACCTGGCCATTAACTGGCAATGGTGCAGACCACCTTCTTCTGGCACCTGTACACTGTGCATGGTGAGACCACCTTCTCTGCACCTGGCATACTGGCATGGTAGAACCACCTTCTCGTGGCACCTGTTATACTGTACATCGTGAGACCACCTTTCGTCTGGGCCCCTGGCATTACTGTGCATGGGTGAGACCACCTCTCTGGCACCTGGCATACTGTTACATGGTGAGACCACCTTCTCTTGGATACCTGGCATACTGTGCCATGTTGAGACCACCTTCTCTGGCACCTGGTACACTGTGCATGGTGAGACCACCTTCTCTGGCACCTGGTATACTTTACATGGCGAGACCACCTTCTCTGGCACCTGGCATACTGTGCGTGGTGAGACCACCTTCTCTGGCACCTGGTATACTGTACATGGTGAGACCACCCACAGGGATTAAATACAATAGTTTTCTGGCGCTGCGCAATATACTCCCACAGCTTCAGAGATGACTGACAGTTATTATTAAGAGAGTCTAGGTCTATGTATGGAAAGTAAAAGACTCGATCTCTGGAAGAAGATCCCATTAATGGGTTTTAAGGTTATGTCTGTCTTTTAAGTATTGCAGGGTCACTCTTCTCTGTCATTATACAGAAATAATGTTTGGGTTGCGTTCTTTAATTACTGCACATTTTTTGGCCTGTCGAGAACATTTCGCACTTTGCTTTAGAGATTTGGATGCAAGAACTCTTTTGATGACTCTAGATAGGAAGTTTCAACAATTTAATGGCGTTAGAAGCTTACACTCATTTAGACTGCATCCTTGTAATTAATCTAAACTTCCATGGGGCTTGTACCCCTTAAATTACCTTTTCTAACAGCGGCCACCCCTACAGTTGCGCTAGAAGAGTTCTCTATAGAGAAGCAGTACTTAACTTAAAAGACCCAGGTGAACAAAGCAGTCTCAGACAACCTAGAGGTCTCTTCTTCACACAGACGACACGTGTTGTGTACACGGAACGCCAAAGGATTCCACTTACATGCTGATTTAATAGCTATACCGGGAAAAAGGAGTCGAAAAAGTCATCGTATGGCGGCTATTGGTAACTGGGGTGTTCTCGTAGGGGGCGAGCACGCACTTCAGAGTTTCCACGTTCTCTTTCCCATCTATATTAAGTCTTTTGTTCCAAGAATAAAACTTAGGAACCGGCACCGCGGAACTGTAAATTGGTCTTCGGGACGAAACGGCTCCAAGCAGCTGTTTGTTTGATTTTTTCCCCCATTTCAGCGTTTGGCTTTGTCGAGCTGTTTTTTTTTTTCCTTTCGGATATCGCAGGCTGCGGCTCATTCAGATGTCTCATTAGCAACTGATTCAAAGCCTTCGCCGATAGAAGCTCCGTCAACGAGCCTTGATTAGCACTTGTGGACTTTTACAATGGGAAGAAGTCATCAGAATATCAAATTATTTACTAGGCTGAAAAGAAAACTAGCAAAGGCCTACTATGGGGTTTATAAAACACCAGCGACCGATGTAAGCTCCAGGGATTTCGACGTTCCAAAGTAATTGACGGACACATTTCTTCTTCCTGAGGGTCTCCATGTCATATGTTCTTTTATGGTTATAATTGTTACATATAATTACATAATGGTCACAGCGTGAACAGAATTAACTTTGTCTGCTTTGACAGATAGTAACATAGTAATTACGGATGAAGTTCAACCTCGCTCCTAATCATAGAAAATGTATTTACTGGCTTATTCGGAATGAAAAGGATTGATGTATAAAGTGCTAAAAGTGGAGCAATCCTGGTTGCTATGGCAATTGCACGGCAGGAACGCGTTGGGCTCGGAGCGTCGGATCTTTTTCCATCTTATCTGGCCGCTTGGCGTCTGCTGTTACTTTTGCTCTTTGCGTTCTCCTGTCCTTTACATTCACTTTCGCGAATCTGCCATAAATCCCGAGCTGTTACCTAATTATTTTTTATATATGCATTGTTTTTTTTTCAGGTTGCGATAATTGCCGGGAATTTCGAGCTTGCCGAGTTTATTAAAAACCACAAGGAAACAGACATTGGTGAGTGAAGCACCTTTTTCGTAATTATTTGCACGTCTTTGTTAACCTCTTCTCAACATCCAGGGTCTTAGGAAAGTAAAAACTACTCCAATGAAAAGGGTCTCGGTGACATTATCCTGAGCAATAAGCTTCCGCAACAAGATGAAGACACTTCTTGGCAGGGAAATATCCATTTGGTGGACCTAGCCATGGTTCTCAAGATGTTTCTTACAACTGGGTCTATTCACTAAGAAGTTGACTTTGTTCCAAAAGGTCAATAACAGTTTAGCCTCTTTCGTCCCAATGGGAAGAAGACAAGGGTATGAGTTGGTTCTGTGACCCCCCCAAGAGCATTATATTGTGTAACCGGAGGGGCAAAGAATGGGAGATGAGGCAAGGGCATATGATGTACCTCCTATAGATCATTAACTTTTAACCCCTCATCCTCCCATGGGGTAAATGGCATAGGTGTGCCCTTTACCCCACGGGAGGTTAACTAATGAATCCCATAGGGGGGATTATTGCTGTGGTTTAACAGGGGGGGTCTGTGGGTCCGCTGTTCATAAAAAAACATTATTTTCTTTTAATTAATGCCTATTTTTATTTTTGTTGCTGTGAGGGGTGGGGCGTGAAATTTACTCATAAATAAACTCATCAATAAACTCATGGTTTACTGAATCTAAAAGTGCAGATACAAGTTAGCGGGGGCAAATTTCCGAGTTGGACCTCTGATCGACTCTCTGTTTGATACTTTAACCCCTTAAGGACAATGGGCGGTTGCAAAACCCATTGAAAGCCATGCATTTTGTACGTGCTTTGTCATTAAAGGGTTAATGAATGCGGCTTTTTCGCGTATCCAGCCAACTATCAAATAATTGCACAATAAGCACATCATTAGGGGGCATTTGAGACGCAAGTTTAAAAAATTGTAAAGTGTGTTCTCCAACGGCGGATTTTTCTATGTGATGTAAGAATGATTGTGATGCCGGCAGGACGTTTGGTGCGCTGGGGCTCCTGGCCTTAATGGTTTAAATGGAAAAATTGTACATTGCAGAATCTTGACAACAATTGAAGGCTAAACCGTATTCCGTCCTCTCCGCGCCAGAGGATTCTGTGTAATTTGCTGGAGCTGCTTCAGCTGCGGTCTCCACGGATCCGCGTCTCCACAACGATCGCAACGTATAGAAAACGTTTACTTGGCTTTTTTTTAATAATGATCTCCAGGCATTAAGGAATAGTTGCTGGATCATCAGCTTACAGGATGACATGAGATTAATGCAGTAGCCAGGCTGGACTGGGGGGGCTGCCGTCCACATGCGAGCTAAAGGGACACAGGTCGGGGTGGAATAAACAGTAAATGATTCAAACAGAGAGCGCTTGCTAGTTTATAAATCTGACCGGCCGTCAGGTATATCGGCTGCGATTACAAGATGTACAGAAAGCTGATCGGACAACCGTACCAAGAACCAGACTTGGAAGCCCTGGTACTTTAAGGCCAGAGGGCCACCGGCCTTGTGCCTGGTGTGTCAGATGGCCGGTACAGGTCTGACGGGACCTCAGACGTCCCAGTTACCACCCAGTTGGCAAACCGGAGCCCACCCTATATATCCACCTATACTGCCCAGGCTGTATTGCCCTGCCCTTATAACGCTGATGCCCGTATATTCCATGCTCCATATATTACTTATACATTAAATAGATGAAGAAA
The DNA here is from genome assembly GCA_009364415.1 of Spea multiplicata. Lineage (NCBI taxonomy): Eukaryota > Metazoa > Chordata > Amphibia > Anura > Pelobatidae > Spea > Spea multiplicata. The sequence goes on along the minus strand of VKOC01000004.1, from coordinate 1,823,812 downwards.
TTATTAATTCAGGGCTTTCCATTATTATTCCCAGAGCAAGGCATTTTATTGATATTTACTCGCTTGCAGGTGAAATATGATTACAAAAATAATCCAACGCTGTTGATTGTTCTCAGGATGGCCCCTGGCTATTCTGAAAATGCTAGTTACAAGGGGTTTGAATAAATATACTATTTAATACTTTTTTATTGTAGGGTATTTTTTTATTATTAAGCGCAATTTTCCTTATTCATATAATAAGATAGATGTCTAATTATCACTCCCATCACTCCTGTGTTCCAATGGCCCTTTATCAACTCCCATCACTCCGTGTTCCAATGGCCCTTTATCACTCCATCACTCCTGTGTTCCAATGGCCTTTATCACTCCCATCACTCCTGTGTTCCAATGGCCCTTTTATCACTCTCATCACCTGTGTTCCAATGCCCTTTATCACTCCATCACTCCTGTTGTTCAAAGGGCCTTTATTCACTCCCATCACTCTGTGTCCCAACGGCCCTTTATCACCCCATCACTCCTGTGTTCCACTGGCCCTTTATCACTCCCATCACTCCTGTGTTCCACTGGCCCTTTATTACTCCCATCACTCCCGTTTACCGATGGCACATTTTGTTCGCTGATCTACGTTTAAGTTTAAAAAGCTCATTGATGGTTAGGAAACCCTTTTGCAATTTATTACAGCCAGAAATGTCCTTGTTTTTCATGAAAACAGCTGAGTGACCCCAAACTTTTGAACAGTAGAGTGTTATAATATTTTCACAGCATGCCTTATCAATTAGTTTGTATGATTTATAAACACAATCATCAAGAATGTTACATCGACTTCATCCATCCCTTCGTAATATTTATTAGAGTATTATTACATCATTATGTCACTACGTAACTATGTAATAATCCCAAACGTTGCCTGGTAAGGACTCTGTGTTGCTTCACATCGATGAGTTGAAACTCTTTGATTTTTGCATTTTTGTTTATTTTTTATTATTATTATTACCGAGAGGGGGATGCGATGGATTAAAACCATTCGTGAATAGCGAAAGTTAATCCGTTCCTGTTTGTATCCGCCGTACAGCTGTCTGCGAGTAAAAGAGCACAGAGGGTTTGAAGCATGTGCTAAATACAGCTTTTACTATGGCTGCTAAAAGATGGACAACGGGCGAGGATCGACCGGCGCTCCCCTCGCGGCTCTCCATACGGAGATTCGATACGTGATAAGATGATAATCCTTTGACTTGGATAACCTGATTGGGAATATTTTTGGAGGCCTCCGCTGTAGTGATTTTGTCCGGATGGACTAATTGACATGGGCTGTTCTCCTTCCTGTACGAAAGGTTGGTCTGCGCCATCCTGACCCCAAAGAGAGAATAAGATGCTTTGTGTCCCTGTGTGAGCTGTGTGTGTGTGTGTCTGCGTGTGAGAGAGAGAGCTGTGTGAGCTCTGTGTGTGTGAGAGAGAGCTCTATGTGTGTATGTGAGAGAGAGAGAGCTGTGTGTGTGTGTGAATGTGAGCTCTTTGTGTGTGTGTGAGTTCTGTGTGTGTGTGTGAGACAGAGATAGAGAGCTGTGTGTGTGAGCTCTCTGTCTGTGTGTGTGTGAGCTGTGTGTGTGCGTGTGAGAGAGAGAGCTGTGTGAGCTCTGTGTGTGTGAGAGAGAGCTCTATGTGTGTATGTGAGAGAGAGAGGAGAGCTGTGTGTGTGTGTGTGTGTGTGAATGTGAGCTCTTTGTGTGTGTGTGTGTGAGTTCTGTGTGTGTGTGTGAGACAGAGATAGAGAGCTGTGTGTGTGAGCTCTCTGTCTGTATGTGTGTGTGAGCTGTGTGTGTGCGTGTGTGTGAGCTCTGTGTGTGAGAGAGAGAGCTGTGTGTGTGTGTGTGTGAATGTGAGCTCTTTGTGTGTGTGTGAGTTCTGTGTGTGTGTGTGAGTTCTGTGTGTGTGTAAGACAGAGAATAGAGAGCTGTGTGTGTGAGCTCTCTCTGTCTGTATGTGTGTGTGAAGCTGTGTGTGTGCGTGTGTGTGAGCTCTGTGTGTGTGAGCTCTATCTGTGTGTGTGTCTGTGAGCTCTGTGTGTGTGTGTGTATGTGTGTGTTTGTGTATGTATGTGTGTGAGTTTGTGTCACTGATTAGCAGACTAACAAAATTCCTGGATACTGTTGCTAGGTTTCCAGCCAGAGATCCGCTGTTCCTGCATAATTATACATGGAAGGGAGCGTGCGCGACTCTGGGTGTCTTCAAAATACATTGTGTGTTTTGGGTTGTTTTTTTTTGCATATAATCATTTTAAAGATGTTTCTAAAATTATAAAGGCTTCAGAAAGAAATTAGTTCCATCCGGCAGGGAGGCAGCCGCTCTCCCCGAAACACATTACATGAGTGGGATGTCTGAGTGCCGTAAAATATGTTTTGGGATCCCCGTTCTGCAATTTGCGCTCTGAAATATCGCCTCGTTTAAACCATAATGAGGTTACGCGCTCTTCTCTGTTTACATAGGTTTTATTTTATTAGCCGGCCTCAGCGGCTATGAAAAATCTGTAACGGCCGCGTTTGGAAGATGGTATCCTTAAGGAAGCCATTGCTTATTTCTGCAAAATAAAAGGAGAGAGCAGCAAACGTTCCAAGTAATGCATCCGTCTGCAACGGGACTTAAATGTGTGGCTTATGGGATTGCTAAGCGTTTGAATGCTTCAGTCGTAGCCACTTTAGCTTTCTTTCCTGTCTGTCGTGATGGCAGCTGTAAGCTTTTTGAGGTCAAACGGAGTTGACATTTGTGTGATATTTCTCTTTAGGCGATGCACGTATTTTGTACTGGAAAAAAGAATTCAAGTTGTGTTACTTGTGGTTACATTGATGCAATTTGTTTGGAATTTGTGCTCATGTTCTCTTTGAATTCTGATAATAAAAAAACTAAATAACCCCCCCAAAAACCCAAACAAACCAAAAGAATAGGCTTGCATTTTAAACGTCTATAACATCAGGATTTAGGTGGCTGGGTTCAACAGCACTTCAGCAGAACCCTATCTATGATGACATTTACTATAAGGAATAAATATAAGTAAGATATTTATTGTTTGTTCGATTTTGTTATTATTTTAATATTTATATTATGATATTAATTTTTTTATTTAGATAATATATGGTTATTTAAACATTAAACAATCCCTCCCTAAACTGTTTCACCATTGACATGAAACATGTTTATAACTATGACATCATGGTATTAGGCTGTACCCCTACGCTTAGTTTGAGTACTGATGGTACCTGTACCACAGTTTGGGGCCACGGGTATCATAGACTCCCGGTGATCCGGCTTCATGGTACCTTGAGAAGATTGGGGGAATCGCCTTACAGATCAACCTCTTAGTTCTCCTCTGAACATTAGCTCATTATTAACTAACAAATCAAATTATGCGTGGAATGTATTTAATCTGCACATCCCCCCCCCCTTAAAAAACAATAACCTTTATTCACGTAGGGCTGAGAAATGTGGCCAACGCATTTTTACCTTAACTAATGTATCAGGGCGAGCATCTAAACTCAGAGCGGAAATCCTTTTGAACGGAAGGATAAGTAATGGCTAACTTATAATAACGTGGCTGGGGGGATTTAGTGGAGAAAGACGGGGAACAGCTGCTTTCTGAGATTCGCTTGTGGAACGTTTGCCCGCTTTGTGTTTATAGCTGATGGATAAGAAATTGTTTAAAATCAGATGAATAGATCTTCTCATGTGGCCTGTGTTACCGTTAACCTCTTCCCTGCCTGTTAACAGCATGGCTGTTGTTTCTTCGCCCAGCACAAAGATTCAGCTGAGCTCGGGGCACCCTGGGCACTCTGTAATGGTCACCGCTTCCGTATGACAGGGTTCCGATCCAGCCGGTGGGCGTTTCATGTGCCACATTTCCGCTTCATCTCCCTTTTGCCGGAGACATCTAGGATTCCTCATCCTTTTTGCGCTCGCGAGGGGAGGTCATCCCTAGCCCTGGAAGGGTTAACGCTTGCCAGCAGAGGAATTGTTTACAGCTGGGCACACAATACAGTTATATCTAATGTGGCAGAAAACTATTCCGAGGAAGATTGTTACCCAAGGATATTGAAGTACTGGATTGGCCCGAAGAGCTAATGGTTGCCATGGTTTTGCAAATTATGTGATAATCATTCTAGAAATAGTCTTGAGGTTGCAATCTCATGAGATTATGTAGATCAGAATAGCCTCCTTTATTTTCTTGTCAGTTATTGGGATTGGAGTTTTGACTAGTGCTTTTTCGGCGTTGGGTCATCGCGTGGACGGACATTCTCCGACTTGATGTTTTCCTTTCGAATGTAATATTCATCTTCGGGGCGGTGAAAGCAACTCCTAATTCTTCTATCTTAAATTAAACCGTCTCCTTTTCGACAGGCATATGCATTGGAAAAGTGCGTGACGTTAAGTAGACTTTTTCCCATGACCATCAGAGTAGAGTTATGACCGATACAATGTCACGATTACAAACTAAAAGTAACAAAGGTGGCTTCTGGGTCAATAAACTTCATTTTACGCTTCAGTTATGTTGTCTAGTTGCCCTTGTCGATATAGTCTTAGTCTGTCAGTCCTTGTTTTGGCATACTGTAACCTTTGACTGTATGGGGTGTAAGAGACGCTGTATAAGGTGTTGGTGTTAAATAAATTACATATAGTAATAATATAGTGCCCCCTGCAAACACACACAGGGTTACCCCAATCACAGACACGGTTTGGTACAGATTTCCCAGTGGTGGTTCTCTAAAAGGTGCACTTTGGGATATATTTTCTGGGAAAGCTTCATATAAAGCGTTTCTTGGGGTGCAAACGCTCATCTTTTACATCCCATAATGTAAACCACATAAAGCATGTGCCCACCATCCCCATGTTACTTGATTCTGTTATGTCTTATATATATATATATATATATATATGATATATATATATATTATACACGGCAAGTGATAATGTTCTTTTCAGCCCAGGCCAATAGGATACACTCATAACAGTGAGATTAGAAACAGTCTTAATTAGTTCTTAAAATAACAAAAATCTGCACTGAGACGGAATAATATGATGAAAACGGGGGCTAATCAGAGCCGGGACTGCAGGGTATCTCGGCCGGTCTCGTTCGCTGTACAGAATATAGAGCCATTGACGGTGCCCGTAACATAGGGCATACGTGAGATTATTTGTATGGTCGCCACTTACACCCCTCCTTGGTAAGTGAATGATACCTCGTCCTGCCATATTTACAGCAGTTCTAGACTAAATACCAAATTGCGTTAGTTGTATTAGTATAATAATGTGAATGTAGATTTTTCTGCTAATTTAATCCTCTTGGACCCCAGTTTAAGGTCTCATAGGATTAAAGGGAGTTTCTGGGAAATTCTTCTTAGAATCCAATAAAAAAAAAACAAATAAGAAAACAAACAACCCAATGGATTTTATTAGATTACCCCGGGATCCAGTTCCCCTCTGTGACCCCATTCTATTTAATGAGGCGGCGGCTCTCATTGTGTCTTTATGTTGTTACAATCCAGTAACCCTATTCAAATCTATAAGGAACTTTTGCGGCGACATTATTATTATTATGCGGTATTAATATTACATGGTGCTAGGAGCCCACCTACACGGGCAGAACGTCCAGACCGATTTGTTACTTGGAACGAAACACCTCCGGATAGGCTGGCGTGGCTGGGCGCCTTTCATATTCTGAATTATTTTTACAGCGTGATTCATTAGGAGTGGATTCTATTAGCAGGAACGTGGCCGTGTAATATCGGAGCTTTGAGAACCGAGGGTCTAATTACGGAAAACCTGACAGTGCAAACAATAATTGCCGTTCTGAGCTAATATGGTTAATAGAGATGAGCTTACTGGTTTATAAGAATTTTACAGATCTGGTGATTTCTTTAAACCTCTAGCAGGAGATTAAAAAATGAAAGAAAACAGCAAACACAAAGAAATGTAACTATGTATCTTGCGCGGGCAACTTGGCCCTTCATGCAGGAGACAGTTACCAGGGCTGATATCTCATTATGAAGAGGTGTCTGGTTTCTTAAATATATTTTAAAAAAAAACCATCTCTCTGTATTTCATGAGAAAATGAAATTGAACCAAATTTTGAACCAAAATGTGAAGAAAATTAGACATGCAAAGGAACATGAGTGTTTATCCGTCTAGATCATTGGAACGTTTGTGATGCACACAAAGGGGTTAAGTTTCTGTAATAAGAGCTGATGGGCTGTAATCTCTAAGTCATAGTGATTCTGAGTATTTCAGATTTGTTGTTCACGTTGATACTTTTGAGATCCGTACTTTATAATTATAATAATGAGTTTTTCCTGGAACTAACAGCCAAAGCACAAAGACGCAAATCCATGGTGTCCATCTAAAAAGTTTCACCGGGGCTTCAGAGAAGAAGATCATCTGTGTAGGAAATACCTTATTATGTCTTCATTATAGCCTTTCTGCCTTAGCTGTGGCGGTAAACAAAGAGTTTTTTTTTTATTTCATACCTATTTACAAGATCAAAGCAGCTCTCAACATTGGTAGCTACTTTACCTAAATCCTTAAATATCATTTAAAACGTGTCTAATGTATTTCAATTTCTGATTGCGCCTAAAACGTTCCATGTAAATATTGTTTTATTCAGCAAAATCATAGAACATATATGTACACAATATAAGTACAATAGATAAATGACACATAGCTTTGCAGCTTTCCCCGCACCTTACTGACACTGAGAGCACTCCAATCATTACACTACATTAGGTGGCCCAAACTGTCATCTAATTAAAGGCCTACCTAGAAACACAAGAGGAGATCCTGAAACCCTCCAAGACCTGCAGCGGGAGAGAACCTAAGAAGAGAATAACTGCATTAGAAATCTATCATTTTTAACATATTTGAAACATTTCCATTTATTGTGTGTGAATTCTGTGTTTAATGAACACAACATGTAAACCGCTAAAATCTCTCTGGACCTAGCTTTAAATATTTCCCAGCCTTTACGTGTGAATGGAATACTGCCCTTCATATAATAAGCTGGCCAGCACTGACGTCGCATGTTTGGTGTCCTGCTGAATAAATGTAGATCTTTCTCATTCCTGACACAGCTATTTATCTGCAGACACTCGTTACATTTCATGTGCGCTGGAGCTTCACTGACGGAATTTCACCGTATAATTAATCTATATGCATACGATGTAAGTCACATGTCCTTAATGTTCCCAGCGGCAGTGTGGGCTGTCAGGATTGCCACTCCAAAATACAGATGGACCCGGGAACCATCTCGGTCATTTGGACATATCTTCTGTTCTCGTTAAACTCCCGCTACTGATTCTGTCTGAAAACCGTGTATATGGAAGGCGAGCTTTTTCACCAGCCCGTCATACGCCTCTGAATTCTATAGGGTTTATCTTCAGCGTGATTTATTTCTATAGGGTCAAAACAACCAGCATAACTTCTACCTAACCCATCGGGTGTTGGGTAGGCGTCCATTAAGAGGACTATTCTGCCCTAGGACCGGATCGTAATTCTTTCAGAGTTAGATGAGAGGATTCCGTAAACTGTAAAGCAATGATACAGCCAAGTGGTCTATTAAAATTACCGAGAGATAATGTCATCGCCTGAAATAACACGAGGAGCCACTCGATAGAGACATGAGCCCAGGAGATGTGTGACTGTCTAGGGATTCCGTTGACAGTCCTCGCAATTTCTGCAGGTCCTCTAATCAAAATCCATATGGTTCTTATCTCATCATGTTAATATCCTGAACTATTAAGTAACGCAGTGTTCAGGGTGCCATTCATATCAAGCTGTAGGACATAATAGCTGCAATTTATTTTTTATCTTACTTGCATGTTCTTCTCCGTCCTTCCAGTCTTTTTCCCCCCCAAAATGACCTATTTTGCGCTTGTTCTGCAAGCCCCGGGGCAATGCACATATTTACAAGTTAGGGACAGGTTCCTGGGACAGGATCTTCGGAATACATACATGTTTCATTCCCGAGCCTCCTACGTCCATCTGCGATCTCTTAAAGCTCCAAGCGTTAAACGTATACATTCAGGCTTATGGCGTATATGTAAATGAGCGCATTACCTGCTGTCTTCCTATTAAAGCGCAACTAAATTGGATTTTAACCGGAAATTGGGATTTCATCGTTGAAATCAATGCTTGTGGAAGCAAACCAAAGCATTTACATCGATCACCGTGTATCAGGCTTGCTTGCTTGTATTGTATAGATAATGTATATGTGTTGGCTGCACGGCAGGCTCTCTCTGCTTGTCTCTCTGTTATTCTGGCGATATGGGAAATATGTTTCTATTAAAACCCGTTAAAGGGAAGACGATGCTCTGCTGTATAACGATGCATGTTATATGACACATGGCTGTGTGCCGATGACTTGCATGTGCGCTGATACAGACACGAACCTCTATCATCTTCCATCTAGTATCAGTCACTCCGTCTGACATCTACAAACGAACGCTTGTTTGCTTATAAATAATTTCCGGTCTCCTGCTTTCTAGCTACACTTTAATATAATTGTTGTGGGGGAGATAATTGGCGCCTGATCCTTTTGGTGGTGGAATGTAGGTCACGTTGATAATTTCCTAACATTAGATATTACCGTTTCAGCTTGTTCTACACATGACGGTGTCGCTGGGTCGGAGGAGCCGGGCACATACTCAGCGCTGGCCCGGAGGTTGGTCGGGATCAGGAAAGGTTTGGGGTCAGCTAACGGCTTTTTTAGCATTGTCATGGCTTTTAGGGGATCAGCTTTTATAGAGCACCCTTAGATATGTTCGTGGTTAGGGAACGCTGGTCAGTAGTTGGATGGAGGACATTGTTTATTAAAGTTCAGGGGAAAAGAACATAAATGCGATGCAGTCAGTGGGGATATTGCATTGGTTTCCATGACAACTGCTCAGGATTTCAAACTCTGCACCCAAAATGTTCTTAGAAGGAAGATCCATCAATGTTTAGGACAGGCTGTGCTATGTTGATCCTTAACGGCATTGGCACAACTGGCAGGATCAGTAGAGCGGCACCAGCCGGGTCTTACTAAGTAGTTAGACTGATATTAAGTTGGTGAGACTTGGTTTCACTGGGCAGGAATGGCTGGGTGGCAATGACCAGAGGTGGTGGGGCTCAGGAGGGACCTAGCTGGGGGTGAGTGGTACAATTCAGAAAAGTCATTCTGAAAAAGAACAAGTTCACATAAATCAAGACAGGGGTTTTATGAGGTTTGTCGGGGTAATACTAGGTAGAAGAGACCTGCGGACTGATCAGAGGAGCTCCCCTAACCATAGACGGGGTGGCAGGTGAGATGTCGGCGGCCGGACTGAGCTCCACAACAGTGTTGTACGTTTTCTGATTTAACGTACATATATCTGTGAGAGCACACTAAAGCAGAACTCATTCCACGCAATGAGCTGCTGGGCTTCCCATTTGCACACAGAGCTGGATTTCAGCTTGATCTCCTAAAAAAACAAACGTATGGGTGACCCCTCTTCACCTCCCCTTTTACTCTCCCCCATTCATCCCTGCGCTCGAGTCTTCATTAATAGAATCCTCACAAAAGCAGGGGACCGAGCCGGAGCCGCTCACATGACTCACTCTGTGAAAGATCGCAAGATGTTTGAGCGTCTCCAGTCTGCGCGTAGCCGCGTCTCCCAGCTGACGGTCGGGATGTGGGGTGGGCTTTTACACCAGAGTACTGGGTACTGCATGCCCAGCGATGCTCGCTCTTACACTCATGCCGGGGACTTGCTCCTACGTGCAGGGCATTGGGAGCTAAAGCGCACACAGACGGGACACTAATCCCCATCATCCGCTGCACGTCGCTGCTAAAGTAGAAGAAAAAAAAATGAAGTCTTTGTTCAGTGCTTTCACGAAGAAGGAAGGTAAGATGTGCCGGAGACGAGTCCCTCCGTTGCTGATGTTGATGATCTTAATCCCTCGCGCCCCAGCGGAGCTTAAGTGGGGAAACTTTAAATATCCTCTCGGTCCTTAATGACTTTTTGTAGTTTGCGATGCCCTGTGTTGTACTTAGCAGAACAAAAAGAGACATTTTTTTTGGGGGGGTTAACGGGAGAAGAGATTGATGTGCATCAAAAATTGGATATTTATTTTTCATGCTGGGGCATTTTTTTTTAAATCTGTCTTTATGGTTAATTAGACAGTCGGAGGCTGACAAAGAACCTCTCCTTAATCACTGAAAGGGTTAACGACAAAAGCAACTGAATAAGCAAAATCTAAATAGGATGTTATGTGCGGACGTTTAGCGCATGTTTGTGAAAGAGCGATCGTTACATTAATTTGTCACTTTAACCTCCAGTGAAATATTTTACCCGTTCTTGAAGTGTTTTATACGGCAATGTCGGGGTTAAAGCGATCACTGATAAAGAGTTTGCCGACTTGATCGCCGGCGGAATCCATGACAATCCATTGATTGATCTTGGTGCTAATTTTTGTGTGGAGCCTGTGTGTGTGGGGGGGTTCCGATGTAAAGACCTAAGGATACCCGGTGCTGTGCGGTTTACAGCTTAACATTACATGATACTACATTAGATTTTTTGGGGTGTTTTTTTCTTTATTCCGGCGGTGGGTTGGGTTGTCATGGGGGGGGGCGTAGAAAATCTCAAATGAAGGATTTAGAAGCAAAGTAATCTTGATTACTGATAGCAATCAATCCCCCGCTGTGTGTAATTATTAACACGTATGTCAAACGTGTCACGTGTATCTCTAGCCACTTCTCAGAAGATGGGATGCGGGGGTAGAAAGCATACAGTTGGTCCTTGTGGCTTCTGTGTCCTCTCCTGGTTACAGTTAGTCCCAAGAACGCATTACGGACAGTTCTCCATTCTCCATAACATCATGGCTTATCTCTACCTTCTGTGCTGGAAGACACGTCACTGCGTCTTCTACCCTTGCAACGAACGATCCATCACCCCATTGTTTCAAACATCGTCACCTGTCCTTCCCTGTGTACGGTCTCCCAGATTTGATGTATCGTCTGCTATAAAGGTCAATATATTCACCTTCCGGTGATATTAGTCTTGGGATGTTGTCGTTTCCTGAAGACCTTGAATGATATAAACAGATAGGAAACAAGACCCGGCTTACGTTATTCTCTTACCTGATCACACTTCAGATAGTAGGCTTTGGCGATGTAGGGTGGGACTCTTGAACCCACCTTGTTTGTCGACGAATCCCAAACTGTGCTAAAGCAGATCACGATTCCTCGCACGTACTAAGTGCTCATCCTATACCAAACGCTATACTATAGATATAATACTATGCTACATATATTACTACCGTATATATTGCAGGCTGTGGTGCTCAGTAAACAATAACACGTCTGTCCTATATTAAGACATTTGGAAATCGCTGCCCTCCCATCTGGAGTTATAAACGCGTCTGTCGTGCCATCTTGCATTTCAATGTTTCATTGATGTTTAACGATATAGTTGTGGAGTGTGTTGTAGTAAGTAGCTTTAGTACGGGCTACTCATTAGTTGGTAGAAGAGTTATGGTGCGGGTTCCGCATTAAAGGGATCTTATACGTCTTCTTTCAGTAGAGATACAAGGTCCATGACGTTTAATGTGGATGATATGGTCACTTGGACTACAGTTTGATAAACTGAGTAGGTTCCACTCAGAAGTAATGGGGTATTTCTGAAGTATCCATGGTGAGAATATGTCTCTTTCCATAATGCTCTTTGCTTTTGTACATAGATACAATATAGAAGAATAGAACTCTAGTGGAGCTTCAGAACTTTCTTTAATGGAACACAAACCTAAGCCTACAATGAGATCTATTTACCAAGAATGGATTCCCTGTTTCTAATTTGGGGCAATATAAAAGTTTTTTTTATACATGGACACCAAATTTGTCGCGCTAAGTTGGCTCCTTAGCTCCGGTTTGTGCCGTGTCCCGTATGGGGGGTTTAAATAAAATTTGACTGCTTCCCAGGTTGAGAAATCTGGTGGTCCATCTCATCCTTCTCGTAGGAGAGACTAGCCGGGGGTTAGTCCTTTTTAGACTGCAAACTCAACCATGTTCACACGGTCCTAGTATCCTCAGGAAGACGTACGAACTTCTCACATACCCTCTCTCTGCGTTTGTTACCACTTGTGTATTAATTACGAAGTAACGCGGTGTAACATCTGTGTGTTCAGGTCTCTGCGTGTCACACACACTGAGCCGTCGTTGGCAACTTAAACATGGAGGACGTGTTTTAATCTAAATATAAACCGGCTCTGCTTGGTCTCCACTTCCTTCTAGCAGGTTTCCCCTCTATTCCCCACCTCCACCAAATGTGTCAGTGCTGAAAAAAACCAATGCATAGACCAATAGAATAAATACAAGCTGGGACTGTTTTTATAGAGCGGAAAAAAAACATAAGAAAATATCGTAAGGAGATTCTGAATTCTGGAGTGCTTGCATGAACTTTAATGCATGTGATAGCTGAGTGTCCGCTTGAACCCCAGATATACTCAACGCCAACCAGCTACAACACTGGCTTATGAGAGAGTTCCTGGGGGTCTAATGAGACCCCCCACATATACACACGAAGAGCCCCCTTTTAATTTACATAAAGGTAAGTATGTTCTCCCTCTACAGGTAGATAATGCCTGGAAGTAGTTACATTGTACTTTGATATGCATTCTTAATTGGCATGGGCCTGGCATGGGACAATGAAGTACCCCTTAATACTCTGGAATGTTATAGCTCATAACCTATAACAGTAACACTGCGGCCATATGATATATAATAATAACAATATAACCATTATAATATAAATACAATTTCCACAATAGTATTACAATATTACCATATATATATATATATAATATATATATATATATATATTTAATATATATAACCCAGAAAATGTCCGGTTGGAGTATTCGACATGTTTAGAATGGACAAGGTGAAAAACGTATTGCATTTATGAATATATATGAATGATTTATTGGATATTTCCCTTTCTACCCACGTTCATTATCTGTATGTATGTTCTTTCTCAATAGTGCCGTTTAGGGAAGCACCCAGCTACTCGCGCCGGAGGAGGGGGCCGCAGAGCACCTTGGCAGCGCCCAGAGTCCTGCTTCGCTCCAACAGCGATAACAACCTCAACGTGAACAACATCCCCGAGTGGTCGGCTGCCTCGACATCTTTACACCGCAGCCTTTCGCCACAGCTACTGCAACAGATGCAGAATAATCCTAATGGCACTGTAAAAACAATTGGGAGCTATGCCCAGGTACCACGGAGCCGGTCGCCATCGCTAAACCGCTTGGGGGACGATGCAAAAAGGCAGCAGCACAGGCACGCCAGGTAGGTCAATTAGGTATAGGTAGATTAGCGTCAAATTTAACAAAGAGGAGCACAGGTGCTGCACCTGTACCCACAGGTGAGGGTTAGTCCATAACCATGAGTGTGCTTAGAGATGTGTCTCAGAGAGATATGTCTTCTTAGACCAAAAGCCACAAAAGCCAGAAGTTGCAATTGTCTCGGCAGTATATATATTTGACCTTGTGAAGCGCAACATGCCCTGTAACTTTAAAAAGGTGGCCCAACCATGCCCATGTCCCTTGCTAATTGCCCCCAGTGAAAGCCATTATATGTGGATATCGGTTGCAAAGGATCCCTCAAAGGATCCCGCCTCGCATTCTCCATAGGGAGCGCTGCATCTTTGGCTTAGAAAAAGGTGGCCCAACCAAGCCCATGTCCCTTGCTAATTGCCCCAGTGAAAGCCATCATTATATTTGGGTATTGGTTGCAAGTGTAACCCAGGCTAGGTACTGGCCAGGGCAGATATCCATGGGGACAATGTTTCACCGTAGTCCTGGTATTAATTAGTAGAAGTATACTGTACGTATCTCGGTTAATTAAATCCAGGCCAAATAGGCACTTTGTATTTCTCCGTCCCTGTGGGTTGACCAATCGATGACTGAATTAGGATAATTGGAAACATGCCCGTCAAAATATCAGTTTTTTATTTACCGCAATATTACTGTGTCTTAGCAAAATACCCTAATAACATTTTGTATAAATGAGCTTTTATCATTAGCCCCCTTCCCATAGGGCGAGATACTCTCCGCTATCTTTGGCCCCTAACCATAGATTCATCACTCAAAGAGGTTAACACAGAAACCCAGGAAGGTTTAAATCTGTTGTGCTATTTTTGGCTGGGTTAATTTTCTCTGGTAAGGCGAGGCTGTGATATTTATATGTTAATGTATTCTGTCTTTAGCCCTTTAGTTAGAACTGAAACATTTATACAGCAATAAAACAGACAGCTCGAAATGAAATGCCAAAGAGAATCTTTCTTGGGAATGTGGTCTTCCGAGGACGGCGTTTTCAGCTGCGCATCTGGATAGCCTAAAAAAAAAAAAGAAACCCTTTGCGTCTTTAACTTTATTTATGTATCTGCTCAACGGTAGAGGCTCTCAATCGCATAAAAATGTTAAATAAAATGATTTCAGATGAGAGACGGTTATTTGACAAATGGACTCTCATTCCTGAATAGTAAGCTTGAGCTGAGGAGGTGCTCATCCAAGACTTCTCTACCCACGTAATGTATACGTTGCTCACACCTGCCGTTAAAACAGTGTGAATTAAGAGAGAAGCCTCTGATTTTTTTCCCTCTTAGAGCTCATTTCCATCTGTATTTATGTCCTGTGACGAAAGAAGGAAAGAATGCAAATTATCATTTGGTGATGTATAGAATGAATGAATGCTAAGGAGTCTTGCAGCAGCTTTGGTGTATTATAGTCTGTGGTTCCGAACGGCCTCCTGCTTTCCAGACATACAGTAAATGTTGTTAATGTGCTTGAAAAATATATGTTAATTAAGTCTGAGGAATCCCTCCTTGAGTTGACCCAAAGGAAGGCAAGCAAGCCAAGTTCTGAAGATATGGTCAGATTTGTCCAAGCAGTTCTGATCTTTTGTATCAATTCCTGGATGAATCTCTGAATCAAACTGGGTTATTTTCCAATAGCGTTCCTCTAAACACCTTTAAATTCCAAAAAATGTATCCAACCATCTTCTAGGCATCAAGTGCATCTACAGTCTTCTCATCTCAAAGCACATCCAAGGTTCTACAGCCCTTGTTGGAAAAAATTCATTGTTTCCATTTCATGGGAATGTCGATTCCCAATATAGCCGTAACCATATGTCCTTTACAGCTTCAATAAGCATTTTTCTTCCCTTAACCATGGCTCTATTGACTTCACAGTCTTTCTGTTTGATGCTATGAGGTCATCACCTCTCGGAGGAAGATAGCCAGGGATTTCTAAAATCAACAATAAACGTATAATTTCCCGGCAGATCAGACCAAGTTGGCCCGTCTAAGTCTGCTCGTTTTTCCTGCTGTAAAGACTCAAACCCAAAACATAATCAGTGGTTGGTCTCGTCTTAGACTCAGGGTCGCCGTATACCTATCCCGCGCATGTATACGACATCATTTTTGTTCTGCAGTATACAGCGGAACACCTTGAGACTGCAGACGTTAGAAGGTGTAAAAGTTATGAAGAAGTGGGACGTTTGTCAGCGAGTGTGCTTAATAATTTAATTATGACATTTAATTATGACATAATATGGAGAGTTACTGAGGAGTCTAGAATGGAGCATCTTCGTGGCATTTACTTGCGATTATGATATTTAAGTGCAGTAGTGATGTTTAACCAACCCTCCGCACACAGTTTATTATTTAACAGCCAGTTTATTGCTGTTCTTAATTATTAAATGTATTTAACACATGCCGCGTTCCTTTTTTTTTTGTTGCTTTTGTCGCTGCAAATTTTGGAGGAAAATAGCAGAATAAATATTGAAAGGCAGCCCATGCAAACAATTGTTGGTATTCCACAGGGGGACGGACCTCTGAGAAATTGAGCTAATAAGCAACTCTGAATATTTAGATGATCTCATTGTAATGCGTGCGCGCTCTCTCTCCTTCCTCTCCTCCGGGAGACAAGACTTCTGAGCATCCCTCCAGACAATCTGCAATCTAGCAGTTCGACGAAACGCTTAAAAAAATGGCTCTTTCTTTAATTTTGCCCGTAAAACCCCTAAAAACCGCTGACTGAATGGAATGGAGATGAGGTTCTGAGAATTGGGGGCTACAGGAAGAAAAATAACTCTGTTCATATCCCGCTCTGTTAGGCTATAAAAGATAACAGGATTTAACTGTCACAATAGACTAGAATCAGATAAAAATGGAACATCTCAAGAATGTGTGGGGTTCTCGCTATACTCCCACCTCACCAAGGCTACTCTTTGGTTGGGGGTGAAAAGACTAAGTATGATAGCTGAAGAAACATTCCCATCACATATTGTCCGACATAGGAAGAAAAGAATTACAAGGGGGATTGAAACAAACAACTTCAGTCATAGACTTTCTATTAGTGTTTTAAATCCTGCTGGTGTTCTTTGCACCGATGGAATAACAATTCTAGAGCCTTAACCTTATTGAAAGGGTGTTCCTAAATTAAAACCTATTCCGACCTCGGCCCCAAGTCTATGTCAGAATTTGCAAGTGCCAAAAAACATGATACAGCCTAAATACATCATGTAAAGATCGCTTTCTCGGGTGATAACCTCCCCAGGGCTCTAGAATGGCAGCCTATTAGATTTTGGACGACCAGGGAGAACGCCAGAGGTAGGATTTCAGTTTGACTCTAGTTTACGTGTTTAAAAATCATTTATTGTCTTAAACACAAGGGTAGCCCTCAAGACTGTAACAGACAACTGAATGGGCCCAGGGTATAGAAGGATCCCCTCTAGGATAGGCTTGAACTGTATTGATTTATCAACTTATCAACCAGAATAATCAAGTAACAATAATGTAGCCATTTATGAGATATGTTACTTGTACCCACAATGACCACAGAGTTACTACATCCAGACTTCCGCGAGGGAGCATGCTGTGAAACCTCTTGGAACAGAATATTTGGTCAGTGACCAAATGTATCGCACAGAGCTCAAGAGTAACGGTCTTTTAGCCAGTGAATGCTTGTCGTCTCTGTATAATGGCTATAAACTAAAACTGTGCTTCTTTCCAGCCCTGGTCCCAACAAGGAAGCCGTATCGGCTCTGGATTATCAAGGTCCAAAGCGAAAGCTGTACAGTGCCCTGCCTGGGAGGCATTTTATCGTGATAAAGCCTTATCAACCTCAAGGAGAAGGAGAGATTCCTCTCATTAAGGGGGACCGGATAAGAGGTGAGTTTCCTTGCACACCAGACCCGCACATACAACCCGTTCCATTCAGATTAAATTTCACATAAGAATAGCATTTTAAACTGCAACATAAGATGAACCCACGTGCCAAACAACACGTAGGGCTGGCGTTTGCCAGAACAGCCCTCTGTTCCATAGGCCATCTTCTGGATGGTATAGAGCTGGTGAACAGAGATTTCCGTCATGTGTTTAATGAGTGGTTTGGAAAGGAAATCCGAAAAGAGGAGCTTGATGTATTTGAGCAGATGGCTTTGGCAGATTATAGCTTGATTAATGAAATGAAGTGTACTGTTTGATTAGCAGCCCATCCGTCACGTTCTCCAGGGTGAGATCACCGAAACTTGACCCTAAGTTGGAGACAATGCAGAGCCAGCCTCACCAGAAGGACTTCTTCTCTCCAACACACTCAGCGCGACTATCAACACATCAATATAGACCGCTTTAAGATAAAATGCCATTGTTTTGGCAGTTCATCCGTTTAATTTTTCCTTTTAACACAACCAGGCTTGCTGAATCTGTGTGCTGCGTATGCATTATGGGCATGAATGTATATATATATATATATATATATACTGTTTATTACATTTATTACAGTTAATTTTACGATCACTTTTTCCGGGATGTATTTAGGATAAACACAGGGTTTGGTACTTGAACAGTTGGGGGATTTGCTGCCAACGCAGCACTTCAGCAGACAGTCCATACGTGATTAGTATGGAGTCCTGGTTTCTGCTTTTGCTTTTTTTATATTCTCCTGAAATTTGTTTTATTGAGTGTTTCTCAACGGGTTAGGGATCTCCAGTCAAGTTCTTTTTGATGAGCCGTTATAAGGAAGAAGGTTTATGGGTGCACGCGGATATCTCATGGCACACAAAAGAGCAGCATTGTGTGACAAACGATATTTTGTATTCTTTTGTATCACACAACTATTTTTTATTTCGCTTGCTGCTGAATGCAAACACAGAACTTCTCTGCATCTTCTCTGCCAAAAAACATTCCCAGGCTGATATCATCGTATAGTTTGCGCTCTGCTATTTCTCAGATGTTTATACGTTGACATACACAACGGCGAGTCACGCTGCTTCTAATGTTCAACGCATCAGATAAGTTGTGAGTGGATTTTCGTAGCGAGATGAAGATTTGCCGATGGGCAGGTATCTGGCTTTCAAGTTTAGCCCAAGGAACTTTAATAACAAAGTTAATAAAACCCACAAAAGGGCCATCAAATTCAATCTAGGTGGAGATGCTGCTTAAAGATCTTGATGTGTCATATTCTAGACTCCTCATTGGCCATTTGTGGAATTACAAATATTTTTTTATGAAAAAAAAAGCAAATGACAGATTTTACAAAATTAAAGCAGCCAAAGTTGGTGACTTAGTGTTAAATTGCACGGCCCCCGACAACACGGCTTTAGTATTTCTACGCAAACTGTTGGCGTATGTCATATCTTTTTGGTAGTCAATAGCGCAGAGCCCTGAAGATCTTATTCAAAGGTGTTTCATTGGCTCCTTAATGTAAAATTGCTGTTAATTCTATATAATTATTCATATATATATATATATATAACCAGTTGACTCAATAGGCTGTATAATTGTCCCAATTAATTAGAATTACCTGTGATGTCACAGAGTGACATCATTTTGTACGTGACATACATAGTGTGTATTTATCATATGAAGACATACATATGAGTAATGATGAATTCTTTTTATCAGGAATTCTTAATCACTTCTCCTGCGGCTGCTGAAATGCCATTGCCTGAACCTTAAAAACAAGATAGAACTAATTGAAAAACTACTAACCATGCAAAAAAGAGGCTTTTTTCATTCTTTCAGATAATTAATGTGATTAGTGCTTTCAAGCCTCGCATATAGAACAAGTATTATTCTGCTCGGTGGTGTTTAAGGATATATCATGCAGCAATGCCTCCTTTTTGAACATATGATGGTGGGTTTACCCCAAAACAGGTGATTCTAGGGTTAAACCAGAACTACAGACCCACCAATATCGGCTCTGTATGCACTCTCCACGGGTCACATGTAGGGTTTTCAGACATACTACGCATCATCAATGAGGTCATACGTGAGGCAAACACAGGGACATCCCATTGGTTGCTACAGCAACTGCACCACATTCCATTAAAATGCTCTTCATACAAAAATAAAGATTTTACCCACTCTTGTTTAGTGATCTATTTCAGAATCGTGACTTTGTTGCCTACTGCCACACAGACATTAAGTCAATTTTTATCTGCATTAATGTAATATTTTTAACATAATCATCATATCTAGCTAGGTTTTGTACACTTGACCCATTATTTCTTACGCACCCTTCTATGCTGTAGCTACCTTCAAAATCATTTAATTTATAGGTATTTCTTTTTTTTGTGTTTAGTTTTGAGCATTGGAGAAGGAGGATTCTGGGAAGGAAACGCCAGGGGTCACGTGGGTTGGTTTCCTGCGGAATGCGTGGAAGAAGTTCAGCCCAAACCAAGTGATGGCCGTCCAGGTAAGAAGCCGCTGAGATGTTTGGATAAATGGGAGGTGGCCAAAAGTAACTGGACACAGCCACGACTGTAAGAAGGCTTTGGGCTACCATTGGTATTGTTGACCCTCTTGCTTGTCGTCCCTGTTCCTGTCCCGGCTGGGATGGAGATTTGGTGAAGATCTCGTAAATTTACGTAAAATTACATGTATAATGATTTAGGAGTAAATATATATTTTTGCCTGTAAGTGTATATTACCCAGAGTTACAGACAATGCAACTGTGTCATGTTTAGAATCTTCACCCTCATTCGGTATCTGTTTTCACATGCGTGTGATCGTGCTCCTGCAAAAATAACTCATTCCTGAAGCACGCCATAGCGATGGTTTCCTGCAATATGTATGTTAATTGAATGTGAAGTTAACCCAAACGTAATCTTAGGCCTGCGATACCTTTCTGTTTACATCTAGATTGTAAGCTTGTTAGCCAAGTCCTCTTTACGTAATGTATGGGCTCGTCTTAGTCTGTCAGTTCTAGTTTTGTCAGACCTTTTGAGTGCATTGACTGTAAGAAGCGCTGCAGACGTTGTTGGTGCTAAATAATAATAATAAATAATAAATACAATAATAAATAATTACTATTATTATTATATATATTATAATATAATAATAATAATAATAATCTAAAGCACCTCACTAATATCTATGGTTCTTTACATGTTACCCTTTCAATACCATCACACCACCAAGTCTACGAACTACAAATACAATGGTGTAATAGAATTTGGTGTAAATGGTATAAACAGACTATAAAAACCTACAATAAGCAATTTCCCATGAAAGAGTTTTCCCACATGTCGGGATACTGCCAATGTTTTGGGAAAATAAACAGTATACCGTCTATTAGTGCCGTGAAGTGTCACAGAGGTATACGCCGGGTATATATATATTATATATAGATATATATAGATATATACTGTATGTAGGTGTGCTGGATCTGTGTACGGGTTAGCTTTGCATTTCTCGCTGGGTGATTTAATGAAAGATTATGGAACGCCGCTTCCAACCCCGAGGCCAGTCGAGGGTAATTCCCACTATGTAGGGTCATTCCGCCGTCATTATTTTGTTACCGGTACTTGGCCTTGTTATTGCTGTACTTGTAATTAACTTAACCGATTTTATCGCCCAAAGCCACGTCCATTATTTAGTTGCTCTGGAGTGGGACGCTGTGATATTTGTGCCATTCAAATTGCTCGTTATGAGGGCAGCGCTAATACGTTCTCAGATGTCCTAAGGCGGCGGGTCACCCATAATCCTTTGTGGCAGGCATAATATAGCCGTGGCGGGCCGACAGCGGATCTGAGATGATGTTACAATCGAGGGCTGGAAACAGATGACGAGGCGGCTCGGAGCTGAGAGCGTAGAGGAACTTGGCACTTACTTTAAGCCGTCTCTTGGAGGGAGGTCTGCGGGACGTGCGTACCTTGTAGCACACGACGGAATGCTGATGTTACGCCGATAGAATCGTCCCCCTACAAACAGGACAATGTCACCCTACGGCTCCGATCAAAGTCTTTAACTACTGAATATGATATGCAGGTTACAGCATTGGCAAGGCTTTCAGCAATATTGAAATTTTTAGTTGCCACAAGAGCATTGTTTATTGCGGTTATATCTACTCTGACGCTCATCACTTTACTTGGATAACAGGTTAACTTTTGAAGAGTTTTGAAGAGCATGACCTTGTCCTTATACCTTATCAACAGAAACACTATGTAAAATAATGAATGTTAGGGATATATATATATATATAGGGATCCCAGCTCACTCACAAAGCACACTCAACAATTCACTTCTCTTTGTCTGAGATGGTGTGGCTGGGCAATGCTAGTAGTTGGCTAGAATAACTAATCAGACTTCTTTTACATTACCCACATGGGGTACGAGTCCCAAATACATATTGGTTCTTAAAAAGATGACAGAAATGGGTTAAAACAACACTAATGTTTTCTGACTCGGAATGCTGGAAACGGTTTGGGAGCCCAAAATAAGTGGGATGCTGCCTTCCTGAACAGTCTGAATGCCGAATGATTAACTCCCCGTGCTGTAGATCAATGGACGCCGTTAATCTTCAGAGATTACGCATTGTTCTAAATGTTTTATATGGTAATTTAAAAGTGTTTCTGGTGGTGCGATGTTTGCAGATTCGTTTGATCCAAACTGTAACAAGTCTCGATTGATTTATTCTCCCTTATTCTGAAGTTCTTCCTGAATCATGGTGGCAAACCTCAAAATGCTGTAGTATCAAACTTCAAACTCTGTTGTCGATGGTTTAGGGCCGTTAGAAGGATGGGCCCAATGTATGGGCATATCTTTCCTGAGGGAATAAAGATCCAGAGAGGATTCAGAGGAGGAAGGGTTCTTTGGGTAGCACATTGGGTGGGATATGCTGTATAATTAATAGCCAATGCATATGCCTATTACACCCTCCACCCCAAAGCACATGCTGGCCCTGCTTGCGGTATTTCGGGAGTCATGGCCTGGTTGGTGTTTATTTTAGGGTGGCGATTAATCTTCTTGGCCTATCCTACCTTTAAAGGGACCTAAGAAAAAGAGGGAAAGTGTTTTCTAAAATGAAAGACTTTGTGCAATTCTTTAAATGTTCCAGATTCCAAAACTAGAGCTTCCAGTCACCTCTGAGCTTCTTCAGGTTGTACCCCTGCACAGTGCATGAAACATAACGTTGGCTGATATTCCTGCCCCTCTGAAGACCATTGAACAGCAACTGGCCTCTGAAGTGAAGTCCTAGGTGGTCTTTCTTTTTCTCCCTCTGGAAATTAGTAATTATTTTAATGGTGACATATTGTACACAAGATATAAAGTAGATGACTCTGCAGAGCGTCCCCAAAGGATAGAAGCAGCTGAATTCTGGGCCTTTTAAATAAACGCCAGCTCTGAAGGTTCTCCTCGCTTCGACATGGATATTCCAGCTTATTCTTTGCTTCCTTTAGTGTACTGCCATCTGCTTCCACACCGCGTAATGGCAACTGTGCCGGAGTTTCCCCATTCACACGCTACAAGCCGGGTTCTAGGTCATAATTATATATAAATATATAAAAAAGCATGTTTCCAGCAAAACTGGAGAAAGTCAAGATGATGTCAAAACCAGGCTGGGCTAGGGAGATGTAAAAATGCTGCTTCTGTTAAATTTGCACAACCTTTGGTTTGTTTAGACCTCAGTTTAATTGTTGTGTCCATAAGGTTGTCAGGATGAATACAAAGTAACATTGAAAATTATTAAGTTGGCCAAACATCAGAACAGTGGCTGTAGATGAATAAACTGATTTAGAGCAATAAGGTTGTACTTTATTGGCTTTTTTCCCAATACAAATTACTTTAAAAATAGAATAACAATGCTTTTCCACCGTGCTAATTATTTTTATATTCCGTACCTCTGCCAAGGCAGTTGTGTGAATACTTGTCAGAGTCATGTTTTGTGTAGGGTACATCCGGAATGGCTCTTCATTTCAGGCTCTATAAAGTGTTCTTAATATTTTAACACATATTTTACCAGTGAAAAAAGATCAGAAAAAAGGTATATATTTTTCGATTTTTCAACTTTTTTCTTTACGAAAATGAGCCAATATCCATTAAGTAATATTATATCATCCCAAGGCCTCCTTTCTCTAGACAAGGTCCATATGGAAATCTTAACACCTTCTGACCTCAACCTGCTAATATGTAGCAGTAACATTTACGGTAAGGGAGTTAAGATTTCAATAAATGTATGCGTATATGCCAAAAAACATTACATACCAGTCACTAACTCATAAAGCCGCCTTGAAATCTCATCTTTCAAGTCATTCTTCGTTGTATTTTTGTTAAATGCCTCTTTTTGGTCAAAGCAACCATTTTCATAAGCTGCACATAAGCTGCAACCCCTCCTGATGTCTGACAAATATGTCTTTATTTAGATACCAGGTTCAGTCTTACGCACTGTACCCTGTCATGCCATGAATGTGTTAAGTCTGTAGAATGTTGCACTGCACCATCTGTCCATTAGATGGTGCTATTTAAATACAAATTGGGCGATACTGAACTAGCCAGTCCTGAAGAGGACATCTCAATGGTTAATGTTCTTGGAATGTCGTTACATTGTTTTTTGGAGAGATATAGGGTGTAGGATGTCAAAGCTTTCCTAAAACAAATCAACATTTGAATAGAAAAATTTTACTCCTGTCCCACGTTCACGCTTTATGTGGTGAATAGTGATATAATAAAGTAGTTCCCCTGTAACAGAGCCCGCCGCCTTGTATATGGGGCATTTTGAGTCTTCTACCTGTAGTGATACTGTGTATACCAGACTAGGCAGGTCCCAATGGAACCCGGCTGCTCCAGTTCATTCAAGCCTAGCCAAGAAAGTTGTGATTTTAATGCAGGTGTTAGGGAATCGTCAATCGGGGTCACCAAAACTCCCCATCATGATGATCATGACCATGAGCAACTAAAGGAATCGCCTTGCACAAAAAGCCTTGGTTAAGTAGGGTACTGTGTAGAGCTGATATTAACATATCCAACATCTGGATACATTCTTATTACACTTATGCTGAATTTTCCAGGTGAACTATTAAATCAAGCGTAGGGTGAATCTTTGGTTATAAGTTCCCATTTGAACTAAAATGAAGAACACAGTAGAATTCCATAAATAGGCGCAATCAGAATGTTTTTCAGATATAATTGGAGTCGACGCTTTGCAGGTGTGCGATGAATCGGGTATTTTCTACTGAATTTCCTGAAATTGTGAGGAAGAGGTGTTGATTCTGCTTGGAGGAAACCTAGAATGCGAAGATGAACTGTGGCTGGATAAAGTATCATGCCGGAAATCCCAATGCGTTTTAGAACTCCAGGCCATGTTTCTAACGATAAATTCCAGGTCAAAGTGCTAAACCTGGAGCAATCGGGATGAGAGAGAGAGAGAGAGAGAGAGAGAGGGAAAGAGAAAACCCTCATAGCAATGAGGAAGACCTCAACATAATGCTAAGAAATATATATATTCCAGAGGAATATGAGTGTGCTTTTTGCCTATAGTGTTGCATATAAATGAAGGTCTATATAACAGATGGCGATATATTCAATGCCATCTAATATTAGAAGTCATTAATATGTCATTGTAGTACAGGGCCGTATGATGAAGATTCCGCGAGCTTCTCCGTATAAGAGGACTTCAATCTAAAGGATGTGCTGTAGCTTTTACCGTAAATGCTATTGACTTTTGAACTGCCCGTCATACATACATTGTTGGAGAAATGTGTTCCTTTTTGACATTTCTGATGCTAATGTAGGCAGGAGAATGAATTCTGCTTCAAAAAAATTAATTAACTAAAGGACAAATTGGATTCTAATTGTAGCATAAGGCTGGTCCTACTATGGAAGTTTTGATGACGTGTGATATCTTTGTATACCATCGTCCGGGGCGTTGGACTGTATGTTTCCATAAAATATGTATATTAAGGGTGTTCCAGGTAGATGAAGGGAATAAGAAGTTATATCTTGGAACCAGGAACTCTGGCAAAAGTTTTAATGTCCCCCAGCAGCTGAATTCAGGAGGGTCCGTGGGTATCCTGGCCAATTGGGCTGGGGGAATTTGCATTCTGGGTTGCCGACGACTTACTAAGCTGTCTGGATCCCTGGGCTCTATGGTTTGGTCAGTGCCGGGGAGGTACGGGCTGACGTCGGAGCAGTATTGGCATTCGACATGCCTGTGTTGGAATTACGGGCTCGGTGACATTGCCCTGACCTTGTACACCTGGTTACTTCTCTTCTTTATAATGCGGAAGAGATGCGCGCTCCGTGGTTATACAAAGCCTCGCCTGCCCGTAAAATACTCTCCAGATGTCAAGGATGAATATTTGTTCAGATTGTGAACGTAAATGTTACTTAGTGACACGTCTCCTCCTGTGTCCGACCATTAGCGGTTCTCCGTTGTCATGGGGA
>VKOC01000004.1:1773772-1793452 GCA_009364415.1 Spea multiplicata | reverse complement strand
GTGGATTGGTAAGGATGTGAGAGTGATGGGTGTTATGCTGTACCATTTCCAATGAATTTTTCATTATATAATTATGCTCTAAAGTACATCATAACTCCCATCACTCTATCCTGTTCCATACAGTGGCAGAGCTGGGAGGCAGAGGCCTTGCACCCCCACTGCAGGACTCCTGAAAGGTAAGTGAACTTCAAAGAGGGAGAGGGTAGATAGTTAGGCGGGGGTAGATAGGGAGAATGAGTGAGATTGGGGATAGGGGGTAGATAGGGCAGAAGGGAGTGAGAAGGGGTAGATAGGGCAATCATACTCCTATCATGCCAAGTCTGCCAGTATATCCTGGAATCTGGGTATGCCTGGACATGATAGGAATGTCATTGCTGTTAACAATCATATATATATATACACAGAAATATTGTTAATATACACAGGCTTTTAGTTGTCCGGGTGCTCCAAAAATAGCCAGATATATGTTACCAAAGAAAAAATGGGCACTCACGGGTCTTTGCCTTGAGAAAGGACTGGAGGTGGTCCGAAACGTTGGCAGTGCTGATTGAAATCAACTAGTGTTTAATGCACTTTACTGCAAAGACCCGTGAGTGCCCATTTTTTCTTTGGTTACATATATATATATATTTTATTAATATTGCTATTTAATTGTTTTGTCCTATTTTGGTGTGTTACTTACTTTAAATAAATGTGTTAGATTTTTTTTATGGTGTGGGGGGTCATATTTGGTTTCGGCCAGGTAAATGCTGCATTTTCGGTTTCAGTCCAGAATTCGTTTCAGGGCATCCCTAAGCCAGACAATGAAGTGGTAGGCCTACACCACATCAATGTTTGGCTTAGAATATAGTGATAGGAGTTATGCTGCACTATTGTCAATGCCTGGCTCAGTGTATAGTGATAGGGATTACGCTGTACCACTGTCAATGTGTGCCTCAGTATATAGTGATAAGTGTTATGCTGTACCACCGTCAATGTATATAATGATAACAGTAATGCTATACCACCTTCAGTGTCTGCGCCGGTATATAATGGTAGAAGCTATGCAGTTTTAAAGTGTATGTGGGGGGGGTGCACATACAGGATCCGCCCCAGGTGCCAAATACTCTAGGTACGCCCCTGAAAGGGATAGTTTACTGTCCCCGACACTCTCTCTATATAAGAACGCATATTAAAGTACTCTCAAAAACAGAAAAAAAATGAAATAAAGTAAAGCAGTTAACTGAGGTAGAAGCTGCAGCTCTGCAGCTGCCTCCTCCTCAGTGGACTGATGATTCTTGCCACTGATTGGCTGCTTGAAGTAGCCAGCGGCAGGATTACACTCCTGTTGAGATGAGTGGTAGCGATTTGTGAACATACACATGGGGGTCTGGCATCACGCACCAGCATTTAAATGGACCGCACAGTTATGCGTTTAACCATTAAGTTAATAAACTCTAGACGAGACTGTCAGTGAAAACACAGGACAGAGGTGATGTATGATCCGATGCTCCCCCCCTTTCTTGTTGTGGGTTTCCATGCGGTGGGTCAGATTTCACTCGTCTAACGCCCGAGGGTCTCTCGCGACCCGCGTAACGATGCTCGGAATTGGCAAAACATTGAGTATCGATCTCCACGGCGACTATAAGTTGTTGCATTAGCTCAACGGCCCCCGGGGTGTGAAACGGATCAGCAGCACAGCCAGCGCTTAACCGAGCACATGGGGAGCAGATGCTACCTGCCGTGCATGCGCGATATCGCCGGTAATCCTGGCGGGGGGGGGGGCCCCATCTAAAAAGCAGCGCTGATAATTTGGTTTTGCCGGATCCCCCGTCACACGGGTCACCGCGAGAAGGCGCCGTGCGTAAAAAACACTCGGTTAAGGTTTTCCTAAAAAAAAAAATATATTCTGTATGCAAAAAGCACGGAATTTTTTTCTCATGATCCTCATTAATGCCGAGCGTGCACCTTTCCGGAAGGATCTATCAATCACCGATGGCCCTGCGGATCTCTGAAGGGGGCAATGAGTAGTCTAATAACTAGTTACTATTAGTTATATTAACCAATTAACATTAGCAGACGTGTTATCATTCTGTTTAACTATACAGAAAGTTTTAAAAAGCCCCCCCCCCCCCCCAATTTACGACTGCTTGGTCTTCGGGTCACATGACAATTAAGCATTCCCTGAAAAACTATCAATGAGGCAGATAGGATTACGGGGGTTATTTTGGGGCTTTCTGCAATTCGGTAGAACCAAACGATGCATTAACGGTGAACTCCGTAGAGTTGGTGGAACGGCATCATTAACACGCTTACCGCATACAGCCTGAATGTAGGACCGGCGGAGGGGGGGACATAAAGGCGTTCAATAACTTGGGGGGGGGGCAAACGGGACGGTTATTTATAACTACATATAAACCAGATGGCGGGGAGTCAGGAACATATTTGGCTAAATTGCCATCAAATGAATTAAATTCTAAACAGTTATCATCCATTTAAAAGATGGTAGAGCTTCCGTATACCTGTCCATCTATCGCCCGCCAGCACACGGATTCGATTGTTATGAAATAAGACTCCAAATTGGTGCTTTTTGCTACCAGTACGTTATGGCTGATATCCCTGCTTGAATACAGGTGGCTCAATTAACTGTAAATAACGACAAGTGAAGGTTTCCGTGAAGAAAGCTCCCAGGTATGATGGAAAGTAAATGGTAGGTTAAAAATGAAAATAGCTCCTCATTTAAGGTAAAGAAGTAATGAATTCAGCCATAAAATTAATTGAACCCCCCTCCCCCCAGCTTCTATGCTTCTTCGCGCTTAGTGACATCACAATCGATTCTTTTATCCGTCGGTCTGATTTTGTCAGATTCGGCTATAATACTTCTTATGTAAGCGTCTGAAACCAAAGGCCCCAAATCTCTGCTACTGTCTCTATGGTAACCACAGCCCAGCACCTCCGGCAGGATGGCGGCCATGTTGGAATACTTGAAATAGTTAATCGTTTCAGAGAACTGAATGTCAGAGACAACAGGAGGGATTAAACCTGCATTATTTTCAGGGCGTCGGGAGTCTCCAGGTTATCCCCCCCCAATCTCCTTCCTATTCCACCTGCTGGGATCATATATAAGACTCCCGATTGGTGCTTTTGCACCCAGTATGTTATAGTTGATATCCCTGCTTGAACGCAGGTGACTCAATGCAGCGTATCTTTAAACAGCGACAAGTCAAAGTTTCCATGGGGGCCGGTTTTAGGGCCGTTTGGGCGACACATTTGGCGAGTCGCTACATAGAATTTTCACAATGAGCTATTAAGGGGTTAATATTTCAGGAGTCGCGGGGTCCGTGACTTTATACTTTACATAAACGCATTATTAACTATCTTTACACGACGGTTATTCTTCCACTACACCAATCTGTTGATCTTCAGTATTATTCTGATGTTTTTTTCATTCTTGCAGTTTCTGAGTAACCCCAGGCGTGTCCAAAAACACTGCTTTTAATGTGATATTCACTAGATTCTGTATCTGAACCTGGCTGTGAATAGGTGCTTCATACGGATACATAGAGGAGAAGCCTGCATAGAATTGCCACTTAGCTAACATTTTACCAACAGACCAGCAAAAACACTACATAATAATAATAATAATAATACCAATAATAATAATAATATCACCACTAATAATAATAATAATAATAATATCACCAATACAAAACTAATAATAATATCAACAAAACCAATAACACCACTAATAATAATAATAATATCACCAATAACAAAACTAATAATATCAACAAAACCAACAATTGTAACACCGCCAATAATAATAATAATTATATCAACACCACCAATAATAATAATTATGATAACAATAATAATGTCTATTTTTCTACTGTGTCATTTCAGTTTACAAATAACGGAGGTGGAGCGGGACAGGGTAACTTATCACCGAGCATCACAAAACCCTACGCAGATAACTGTACAGATATCGTATTTATTTTGTCTCTAGAAACATAGAATTTGACGGCACATCTCAGACCCATTGGGCCCGACTCGTCTGCCCATTGGAATGCGGAAAAAGGCAAGCAGGGCAAACCCAGACATGGCAAAAACTTACCTATTACACCCTGTAGCTGTCCTTATTATATATCTGTTATAAGCAAATATGGCTTCTCTTATTAGTGAATCAAATACTTTAGGCAACAATGTAACAGCCTACAATCCACTAGTGGCCTCGAACCAGCCTCAGGATCTATACATTGGGATAATGGAGTTTATAGCAGACATGGGGACCAGTGACGTAATATCTGTGAGTTTAATGTTCTGCAGCCCACGCTATGACACAGTTGGACAACGTGGTCCCAAAAGGAGACTGACAAGTAAGTGGGATGTCACATATTCACTAACATGTGTCAATCAACGCAAAATCTTTCGTGGGTGGAATAACACGGATGGAAACGCACACGCGTGAGCGCATCGCCTAACTTCCATGCTAACACCGGTAAAGGAGCAGGAAATAATGAATCCGGTGCCATGTTATTTTGGCTGGTAAATTTGGCCAGGAGCTTTAGATATTCCAGGTAACCCAATCAAAGCGGTGCCAACCAAAGAAAATAAAAATCAATCAATTAACCAAACACCAATAGTGAGGGGGGGGTTCCTTTCACAACGTACAGAACACTCTGGATAACGGTTACATAGTAACAGGGATAGTTTAACTAAATCGACAACAATAATGACTGTCGAATCCCATTAGTCTATCTCTAGCCACATGTTATATACATTTCTATCATTATGCAGATCACGCAATATATAATAATATTACATCACAATATAATATGAACTAATTAACCAAGAAAAGAATTACGAAATAAAAACCACTAATGTTCGTAGATTCTTCTCCAATTAAAGAAAATGTGTATTTTCGTTTAAACCATTAAACAAGCAACAATAAATAATCTGAAGGGGGGAAAAAAAAAAACCTATTTACAACTATTAGAGGAAAAAACGAGAGGAGATTTCTTGCGAGCTCCGCATTATGCATCACTGACGAGGTCACCGTCAGCCGGATAAACAGTAAATGATTTATCTGCCCAAGACACTTATAAGTACGTCATCGCAGGGGGGCAGCACGGCTTCCCGGAAGACACCACCACGGGGATTTAGACACCAGGGGCCTGAAAATAGGCTAAAATTGGTCGAAACAATGAATTGCCAGCATGGACGCGAGGTCACTAACGGACGTTTCATCATATCTACAGTCAGCGAGCCTTTAGATCCTCGACAGCCCGGCAGGTGGAGAAGGTAACAACTTCACATTTCCAACTGCTTTGCAAAGTAATAAAGAAGGAGAAGACAAGGCTTCCTACCTCGATGAGAAAGTCTCCCGTTCTCAGACCGGCCTGCCACGCCACGCCGTCCTCGTCCACCGATTCCAGGTACTGGAGGGCCGGGAAGGCCGGCGTCGGATTAAATTCCTCAATCGGTGTGTCAGCTTTGGCAGAAAACAAGAACCGTCAGCTTCATACAATCCAGAGCATTTGTCTCCCTAACGTTCTGTGCTCTCCATCATTCCTCATCATTATATATTTATATTTTTTTTAAATGTAAAGTTCCAGTTCCGCTAATATTTTCCTAGGCCGTAGGTAATTCCCTACTCAGTGGGTGGGGCGGCAATAAAAAACCCAACGCGGAGACCGGTTTGCAACAATATGTCACGGAACGAGACTTGCAGGCACCAAAAAAAAAAAAAAAAAGATCCATGCATTGAAAGTCGCATAAGGCGGCACGATAGGTATTTTTTTGGGGGGTTCATTACAAACTACTCCGACGTATGGATATAAGCGCCATAACTAGAGCGGAAGGGTACAGGTTGTTAGTATGGAATAGTATGCAATTACTAAATGCTAGATAGGTTCTAAATAATATATATAATATATATCAGGGCTCAGTAAAGGGATACGATCCAATGAGCCGCCCGGATACTCTAAACGTCACGAACGTCATACTCATTTCACGACACAAGTCGCTACTCTGAATCTTTTATAACCAGCCGGCACGTTCGGACAGAAACACAGGAAAGCAGAGCGTCGGAGGACGCCGGGGGGCACAGAATCTTTTTCTATGTCCTGGAAAAGTCACAGTTGCAAAAAAAAAAAAAAAAATGATATAGGACCATTTTCCGACGCCGTGGAAATGTCCCTTATGGCTAGAAAATTATTGGCCAAACTCATGCTACAGGGCCTCTTATGGTCAGAACCTGATTATTCCATTGGTTTACTAATATTAATAGATTTCCAAAACTTTTTCCCCCGTAACTTTCTTTTTTCTTGTACATTTTTGCCTCTGACTTCGATTTGTATCTAGCGCGCACCCAAACAAAAAGGCACAAATAAAATATATATATATATATATATATATATAATTGTCTGGATTGTAAGCTCCTTTGAGCAGGGCTCTCCTCACCTGTGGCCTCTGTAAGTCAAAGTTATGTTACATACTACTTGTTATGTCCTTTCTGCCCATTGTACAGCGCTACGGAATATGATGGCGCTATATAAACGACAGATTCCATTCCAACGTCTTAAAGCACTGAAGTAGTTGATCTTGGGAAGGGGGGAGGGCAGGGGTGTGTTGCTACACGGCCAAGCGTGTGTCGCTCGTCAAACTGGCACCGAAAGCGTTAATTCTGCGAGGGTGAGCTCTGCCAAAGTTTAGAATGTTTGGGGTCTCTTTTTCCTTTTTTTACGTTCTGTTTTTTGCAACCATTAAGGTGCGCAGTGGAACCGAGGGGAAGAGCGATAATATACCTAGGAACGGCTGAGCCGTTGTCTAGCAACCAAGAGCATCAGAAATAATTCCTGTTATTTTCTGAGATGTTTTTTTTATTATTATTTATTTTTATACCCCCCCCCCTCGTTAGATACACATACATTAGCCGACAATCACACACCGTTCGCTTACCTTTTGCCCCTCGGAGTACGAATCCAAATCCCTCATTGTCTTTTTTCTGGAGAACCACAGTTTTCTCTTCGATGATGCAGTCACTGTGGGGAGAATTTCGAGGGTATCGACCATTATTACAGCCTCGCATCATCACGGCTGCGATAGCTCTCCGAGAATGCATGTTCATCATCGTTATTGTCACAAGCAGTTAATCAGACATTAGAGAAAAAAAAGAAGAAAAAAAAAAAAAAGCAAACACAAACAAAGAAAAAGAAAAGAAAAAAAAAAATACGAGAAGGCTCGATCCTAAAGGGCATAATGCAAAGAGGGACGCTCGGGGAGAGGTGGCTGAAGGAGACAGAGGTAGACTCCGGGCATGTTAATCCTTGCCGTGTGCGGACGGACGGCAATGTGTGCGATCATGTCAGCTGTGTGCGAAAAAAAGGACCAAGCAAAAGAAAATGTAAGAAAAAAAAAAAATCTCATTAATAAATTCTTCAGTAGTAAATCCGCCAACGGCTTCTCCCTGCAAAGCCCAGAGGAAAGAGAGCAGTGGGGGGGAAATCCGGAGGCATCCTAAAACGGGAGCTGTTCCTGCGCGGCTCCCTGTCCTGGCGAGCGGAAGGCACACATGAAGTCAGAGCAGTCCCTGCATCAGAAGCTCGGTCCCAGCCCCGCTGAACGTTACATGCTGCAAGGTTCCCACACGGTCACATGACAGCAGCCTACAATTTCCAGCAACGTGCGGCTCCGCGTCACGGGGAACAAATTTCCCCAGGATTAGGAAAACTGCATAATTTATATCGGAACGGGGAAGGCTTGCGTCTCAGCTGGAGCCACATACCAGGCGGCTATATATATTTATATATGTATATATATGTGTGTGTGTGTATATATATGTGTATGGACAGTATATGCATTTAATGCATATTAGTCTAATGCTAACATCTTCGTGCAGTTATGCCTTCACACCAGAATTAACTCCTCTACAGCCTGTGACGTATGCAACATATTGCACTGGAACCCCCTGCCAGCCTCCATGCAGAAAGGGCATTAAACGAAAGCAATCATCCTCTGCTTCTAGTAATCATATACAACTGTGATTAGCTATAGATATAGATATATATATACACACACACACACTAATATATATATATATATATCCTATACGGAGGGCTGCCTTAGATCTTTGGGTATTTGACTTTCACCGAGAAAAGGCAAAATAATGCAAAAAGGACTAAATCAGTTTACTTAGGTCAAGCTGTGTAATGGAGGGGGACGGTGGCACCAAAACTACCCTCGCATCCTCGGCTCAGAGGAATAAATGGACTGCGCTGGCCGTCTGCTGCTAGCGCGGACTACAGACAGAGCACAGACCCCCTCCCACCGCTACCTTTACCTTACCTGACCCTTCTCGCTTAGCATTCTCAGTGCCTGACAGGTGCACTAAAAAGCTACCCGCCACTTCCCTGGGTACTCAATGGGTTAAGGAGGTACCCCTCGGTTGTGAAGCGGTTAATTACATTCAGAGGCTAAGGCTGCCACAAGCAGCGGCGACGCGTTCGGCAGACGGCTCGCAACAGACCGACTGCTGCTTGTCCGAGAAAGCGTGACATCATCGGGGCAAGCAGAGACTCCTTGAAGATGGAAGCAGTCACCGCACGAGACACCGCATGCAGCACGCGCCAATCCATACCGATTAAATACGTTACGACTGGATTTACATCTCCTCCAACAATCAACCCTAACAGCTGTTCTCGAAGACCACTGATTATGGCGACGGCCAGACGAGATCAGAAACAACGTCTCCTCCATGATGATACACAGGGCAGGCTGAACCAGCGGCAACATCAAAACCCCATACTGCCCGACATACACATGCATCATGATATTATTAACCCATTCACTACCAGGGCAGGCAGAGTCTCCGTACCCATACACCAGCGACCGTGACCTACGGGGCATTAAGTCAAATGTCCTTCACAAAGAATGTTACTGGTTCATAAATGCAAAGTATGGAGAGGCCACTCATAAAAATGTGTAAATATATATATTATACACACACACCATGTATATATATATATATATATAATACATGAGCCAAACTCTTTTGACATTGTGTTTATACACTTGCTGTCCCTCTGCGACTGGTAAAAGTACACGTGAACATTGATGGGCAGAGAATACAACCCACCAATTTTTTTTTATACATTTAGGGAGATATGGAGAAGAACAAGAAATCTGGTAACAGAGCAGTCTGTGGATTAAAACAGAGGAGACTACAAGAAAACCCGTTTGTTACGGAGAATCTCCCTTGGCATATGGAGCATAAAAAAAAAAAATAAAATAATAATAATAATAATAATAATAATAATAAAAAAGTGATATAAGTTATTACCAAAAATGAGCTTATCATTTTATAAATAATATATTTATTGTAAGCTTTACAATGGCTTTTACTCGTTACTTCACATGTTTCTGTTCTGAAGATGTGTCTGACCGATACGATTACACGTTATGGAAAATGAACATCACGTTAAGGTGTTCAGTACAGAGAACTGTAACATCATCATTATTATTAATAATATTTTTATTATCATTTTGGTTTAATAAGAGAAACACCAAAACTAAAACAAAGTTACTTATCACAAACGTCAACATTTCTGCTCAGCAGACTTTTGAAACGATGTTTCCTTTCGGCATCTACAGTACATACAGATGATCCGTTACCCCCCCGCCTGCCTACATTTACAATATTTCCATCTTCCACAAAAGCAGAACCCCGACCTCCATCGCTACAAAGTGCCTTCACCGACTGATCTAGATTGCAAGCTTTTGAGGCCACATCTTCTTCAGGCATTGTATTCACTTAAAGCTGGAATTGCTTATTCACAGACTGTAAACCGAGATTAGATCCGGACATTAATGTCAAAAGGAAATTATCCTGGCCAAAAAAGCTTTAAAGGTGCAGTCCCACCTGTTCTCCTGTATAGCTGTCCCGCCAACTGTCCCTTTAGTGAATAAAACGGCCCCCCGGTGTCTCAGTTATTGGAAAGTTGATGCAAAAAAATGGAAAATCTTCTCAAACATTTTGTTGAATTTATGTGATTAAACGTTCAAAGATTTATAGGTTTATATGGTTTTATAGAGGCTTCACTGCGTGTGGCAAGCTGGGGAATGATGTTCCATGGGGGGGTTTCTTATGGATACGTCCAGAATTCTGCCTTTATTGGCTTCTCGCGTCTTTATTACCTTTAGACTCCAAGCGACTGCCTAGGGGACCTGGCCATACACTCCCTGCACTGACATCTCGCTAATGGAAAACCTATTTCATGTTCACGTATAAAGGGGTCATACGGGGAACGGTCTGTCCTCGTCGATTTATACTCCTTTATTAAAAGGAAAATTATCCCGAACATAGGGCAAGATCAACAGTAAAATAAGGTAAATAACGGACAGACTACATGGGCCAACCCTGGTGGCTTCCTCCTACTAGAACGGTTCCTCATACATTTATGCCCCCAAAACGCTTCTCTTATCATGAAAATAAATGTACTTAACGAATAATGAACCCAAATCCCATCCCTTAACCCGCTGCAGTCCATTTGCAAATACATTAAAGATACTTTCTCCTTACCCGTGTAACATCAGCCTACTTGCTGAGCAGGGAAGGCTATGTGGCCCCCGTTGAATAATTAATTAGAGCCCCTTCCCTCTTTCCCACCAGAGAAAGCTTTATTGCTTTAAATTAATAATCCCATCAGGGTCTCGTACCCCCAAAGGGAATAGTTTTATACCATTTAATTAAAAAATAACGGCTTTCCGCTCTCCAGCTCATCTGACCAGGCACCTTAATTGATTAGTAAACTGTGCTAGTAGGTGATGTTACCCAGTAAAGCGGAGGTTTCAACGTTAAGTACCGGTCTATGGTTACCGGTGCCGCAGGCTGGGACATTTCGTGTGTTTAAGCTCAACAATAACTATTTAACACGGGTGGGTTTTTAATTCTCGTGTTGGCCAATGTCTTTTTTCGTGAACATTATTTTTAAGGCTCTGTGTGAATATAAATAAATATATATTTATAGACACACACAAACATCAATGTATACACCAAAGACATCTTGGGTATGCGATTATAAAACCATAATAGGCAGTGGATTCCACAACTTTACTGCTCTTACAGAAATGAATTATTTTATGTATAAAATTAGTGCAAATTTTATTGAAAGACAAAGTTACTAAGGTCAACTCTGACACAGCAGAAACAAATGTGATGAATACTGTGGTGTATTATAGAACGCTGTGCCTTTTGGCGGTGGCGGGGGGTGTTTGTGTAGCGTATGTAGAAACCCAGCGCTCTGAATAACATGCGACAAACACATTTATTCCCAAACACTGCCTGAATCTCACTTTACCCCCCCTCCCCCCTTTAATACAGGCTTGGGGTCCGGCGCCTAAAGAGTTTCTGGGTATATTTTCTTTATACATTCAGCAGGCACTTGCATCGGCCCCTGGTAATTTCCTTTTCTCATGAAGCGTTTAATTCTAATTTGGATTGTATTTGCTGTAATACGATTGTGGGAACGAGCTGAATGATGATATATTCTGGGCTACATTTACTAAGTGGTGAAAAATGGAATGTGAAAAGGCATAGACCGGTATTTTAATTGTTGTGTGAAAAATAAGAGTCAATAGGAGCATTTCAAGATTGCAACTCACCAATATTTCCTTCCTGGGCCCCGGGACAAAAGGGCCGGGGCCACACACTCCAAGTGACCCCGCAGCATTGAGCTTTAGGCTACCCAGTGCAGATACCGGGTAGTTTGGAGCGCATGTCGGCTGTGTGTTTATTAGACATACACAGTTAAAAGACAATGCTGTCTGTGCATAGGCATTCTTTTTACACTGGGACAGATCTGAATATGATGGGACATGACCCAAAAATCAGATTGTCCCAGGAAATTCAAGACTGTTGGCAGGTATGACAATGGTGTTACGTAATGGCGGCCTTATGTTCAAAAACACCAGATTCAAGTTGAAATTTAACATCACTTATATTGAGTGAGTCTTTGAGGTCAGGGAATCTTCAGTTTCATACAAATAACTAAGATGTTGCCCGGTCTTGAGGTCCGAATGTATTTTAAAGTAAATACAAACGTGGAAGGTGCGTGGGGTGGACAAAGGGACCGGACCAGATTCACACTTCATTCTCTTAGTGAATGGATCTTAATATGTACGGCTGGTAGGAGAGGGCGTGAGCGAGCAAGAGAAAGAGAGATAGAGAAAGAGAAAGAAAGAGAGAGAGAAAAAGAGAGAAATGTGATAACAAAGGGACACAGCAGGGAAGTTTATTTCAAAGGAGGAGAAATGTTAAAACAAGAGACCAGAATCTAACACTAGAGGCTCAGATGGAACGGAAGGAGCGTGGTGGATAAGTGGAACAGCCTCCCAGCAGAAGTGGTAGCAAGGGGATTTAAACATGCATGGGATTGGGATATGGCTCCTGAATCTAAGACGAGACCAAAGACTGATTAAGCAGGAAAACGAGGAGACCGGATGGGCCGAATGGTTCTTTTTTGCCATGAAATCCAATGCTTTTTGTGTTTTGCGATCATGGCGTGAAACGCATGAGGAATTTTATCCTTGGCCTCTCCTGTATTTTGCTCGGGTCCGTTACCTGAAATAGCGCTCTGTGAACGCCAGACTCAGTTGACTTTTCTCTGTGGCTTTGTTTAATAAGAGAAGAGTAGCCTTTGCTCGTAGAACAGTATAAAAAGAGAGATAAAATATGGATTTTCAGTAAATAGTAACGCTATCAACGTCAATCCCTGGCTTCCTCGGGGCGCGCATGTCCGAGGTTCTGGTGAGTCACGTACAGTTGAGAACAAAAAACTATCTCGGCCAATAACATCTACCATGCGAATCGGTACACAAAATGTCAGAGTTAAAGGGCAGCAGACTCAAACGCGCCCGGAAAGCCAAATAAATACATACAAATGTAAAAAAAAAAAAAAACAGCTACAGAATGCTAATAAAACGTTATTAGAAAGCCAGCGCCTCTGATGTAAAAAATCACTTGTCCAGCACAATCGAGGGCGATAGAAATTCAAATTAATTCAAGCTCCTGTACGTTCTCAAATTAGATCACTTATGGAAATTGGAGTTCCTAAAGCTTACGGTAGCAAGTACCCCCCCGGAGCAATTCCTAACGCCGGCAGCACCGGTGCGGGGTAGGAGGGGGATGAACGGCTACATTATATCATATGTAGGATGGTACGAGGAGGTACACTTGTTTCCCCCTCTCCGGTTATTATTATAGGAAGGTTTTTTAACCCCTTAAGGACAATGGGTGGTCCCTAAACTCATTGAAAACAATGCATTTTTAGCCCGTTCATGTACGGGCTTTGTAATTAAGGGGTTAAACATGCATGCCCTCACCTGAAACCTGCAAAATCTAAACTTGCAGGCACTCGCACGCTCTCTTACTTGACATCTTAATGAATAGACCCAAATAACAGCAGGTGACTGCATCCTCCCATAGCAACATACCTGGGAACTTCCCAAATGAGCTGACTCTGAGAATGAAACATTAACCCTTTAAATCCCATTGTGAAGATCTGACATAGTAACATGCTTCTAATACGAGTCCTCATAGAAATCGTCACTCGTCATTATTTAAAAGAAAAGCACCTAAGTCAGTCACCTGTGTTAAAGCAGGAATATAAACCATAACATACTGGGCGACCCAATGTAACAAAGCCAAGTGCTGCGCTCCTTCACTCTGCCGGCCACAGGCTGCGTGTAACATACATGGAAAATGTAAAAAGTCATGACTAATCCACAAGACTTGATCCCATGTTTCCTGTTAAATCTTTAGCTTAGTCTCCGACATCTATATTTAACAAAAGGCTCACTGCCTCGCCTAACTAAACCCTTCAGACAGCCTTGATTTCCATAGAGTTAACCAAATGGTTTATAATCTTTCAGACTCACTTGAGAAGGCAACTGCTCCGACATTAGCTAAAGTCCTCCAGACCGATCACGCAGCTCCACCAAACCAATTACGCCCTCTAATTCCATCTGCAACTGGCCAGTGCCTTCCTAATTGGGCTTCTCTTACAATGCACACCCATCTGTTATGGGAAGGGTTAAATAGCATGATGGTAATTTACTTCTGCCATAGAGAAACATCGAATGGGCAGCCGCTAGCAGATCAGACCCATTCAATTTATCTAGTTTGCCTGGTTTTTTTCTGCTTTAAAGACTCAAACTGTGAGAAGGAGGTAATGCTGAGTCCACAAAGAGTTTATTATATATATATTTTTTGTGCTATTTATTTATGTATTTAGGCATGATGTGCTTTGATGTCTATAAGTATATGTCACTGATTTTAATTATTTTATCATTTTAAATACAAATAAATTCACAGCTGATTATATTTTTCATTGGACGTACTACATAAATGTATTATATTTTAATAAAATTATATGTTTTAATCATAATACATTGTAATGGTGTGTAACATTATTTACATTGCTTTTCACATTTTTGGTTATATTGGCGATGACCATTTGTCATAATTCTCGTCATAGATTCAGAAGCCATATGCCTTTCCCATGCATGTTTTAGTTCCTTCGCTCTATCGACCTCTACTATGTCTGCTGGGAGGCTGTTGCACTTATCTACCACCCTCTCAGCAAAGTAAAACTTCCTTGCTACATTATATGATGTATGCTACATAAATTAGAGTCGGGAAAAGCTGTGCGCTTTAGGCTTTGGCTGGCTGGGTTTAATGGGAGTCAAAGCCCTCGATAAAGGTCCTGAAATAGTTAAGTAACAGGGTGTGTGAGTCAAATCAACACAAATGGACTGTTCTGAATTATGCATCAGTTTAATTAAAACTGAGTAAGTCTGTCCTGCGTCCGCACACGGCTGCTAATAACACATTAAGTGACTGTTTTAAGGTAAATACATCTGAATCACCGCCTTTCGTTGAGGATATTAATCAGTTTGAAGAATTGCTCCGTGTTGCCTTGTAATTTATCAGCAGGGACTGACACACAAGGTGTTTCGTGAACGGAGGACCGGCTCGGAGATCTGTCCGCTCGCTGCTCAGAGACGCCCAAGGTGAGCGGTCTCCCGGGCCGGTGACGCGCGGATGCAGAGCGTGCACGTGGCAGAGAGATGCGGTGCGGGGTGGTGGTGCAGTGTGTGGGTGTAGAATGTAATACGGGAATGCAGTGTGTGATTGCGATGTATGAGCCTGATGCAGTGTGATGATGCAGTGTGATGATACAATGTAATGTGATGTATAAGCCTGATGCAGTGTGATGATATGATGTGATGATACAGTGTAATGTGATGATACAATGTAATGTGATGATTCAGTGTGATGTTACAGTGTAATGTGATGTATGAGCCTGATACAGTGTGATACAATGTAATGTGATGATTCAGTGTGATGATACAGTGTAATGTGATGTATGAGCCTGATTCAGTGTGATGATATGATGTGATGATACAGTGTGATGTGATGTATAAGCCTGATACAATTTGATGTTCCAGTGAAATAGTGAGCATGCCGGTTGCAGGGATCTGGAGTAATCGTGGTTTATAGACAGTTAATTCGTGTAAGATCAGCCAGTGCCGTGCAGGGATGCGCCATGTGATTGTGATGTCGTTGTAACACCCAGACTGGATTTTCGTGGCTTTGTATTGTGACATAGTGTTTCTTGTATGACAAAAGGCAATAATGTTGTGTAGTGTTTGAGAATAGTTTAATGCGGAATATATTCACAAGATGCATCCTACTGCATGTAATGAAATCCAGAGTTTGGCCTGTCATTTACCTTCACAAGGAAACGGTCAGATCTGAGATGCAATCCTATACATGTATACAGTGATCTATAATATAAATATAACCCCCCAGCGCTGTATACAGTGATCTATAACCCCCCAGCGCTGTATACAGTATATTATTATATATAACGCCCATCACTGTATACAGTGATTATATATAGTATATATATACCCCCATCACTGTAACCAGTGTATATATATATACTATATATATATATAGAATAATTATGAGTTACCCCCAGCACTGTATACCTGTGTGTTGTGTGTGTCGTGTAATAAACCCCCACGCTGTATACAGTGATGTTTGTGTGTGTGTGTATATAACCCCCCTAGCGCTGTATACAGTGATATATAACCCCCCAGCGTGGTATACAATAGACTTGTGCATTCGTATTCAGGAAAACATGAAAACGAACACGAATGTTGCTTTTCGCTGTTCAAACCGAATAAAGAACAAACAAATATGGCGGCTGCACAAATAATTTTATCGTGTTCACATATATACTAGGCTAGCCTATTAGTTAGGACAAAACCTCTAAATATCTCCCTGGTCCCTTCCCACCATACCAGTCATTCCCTGTAGCCTATCTTAAGTCTTCTGGAGTATAGCAGGGATTAATACGGGAATCTGTAGGCTGGCGCCAAGATTTAAATGCCCATAAGAGCGACTCTATTGGTTGCCGGCAGGGGGCTCGTCTGGCATCAACCAATGAAGGGCAGCTGCCCTTTCCTATTCACACTAAAGAGTGAACGGGAAAGGGCAGCTACTCTTCATTCTATTGCATAGTATGATAAGGAGTCCTAAAGACTGTTTTGAAGTCCTACTGTCAGGGTCTGGGGGTTACTATCCCAAATAATAAGGGGCAAAGAAGCAATCACGTGACACAGCGGCAAGATCGCGGCTCTCTCACTGACCATCATAACACTAAGGCCACTTCATTTAGCACTAAAAATAAACCTGCGTTGTCTGCAGATGTATGAACGAATTTGCTGAGTGTGCCAGAAGCACCGCATTGTACCGTGAGATCGCAAGCCCATTAATATACTGCTTTAAACTCACTGCGTGCATTAACTATTCTGCCTTTGGCCGGCAATTTTTCCATTTTAATAAGATAGTCTTTATATATTAATAATGAATTATTACAATCACGTAATATCTAGTTTCATTATTATTGTTAATTATCATTAATACATTTTCTTAAATAAACCCAATGCTAGAAACAACTAGCCATTATTTTCCTGATTTTAAGAAAAGTTCCATTGTAGTTGTAATGATGTCAGTTAAACAAATTAACCATAATCACATGTATCAATTCATATATATATATTAAAAACACCACTCCGTGTGCTCCCTGCTGATTTACTTGTCTTGGTAAACAATAAGACAATAATAAGAATAAGAATAATATAATATAATAAGAATTATATATTATTATTATTATTAATATTTGCTATATATATTAACCAATAAGGAGTATAAAAGGAAACAGCTGAAGAACAAAAAGCTCTTACAACTTTTTGCAAATATAAATGTTTTTCTTCCAAACAATGAATGAGAATAGGTGTGTTTGGTATCTTGATAAAGTTACCAGCAGAACTGGGTCTGTCGTATTGTCAAAGTGTCCGGTAAAACGTATACATGAACTAAATCTCAAAGTATACGTGGTCCCTGGCCAGTGTAGGGGATGAGCGGCGGACGCTGGGTGCTGTTCATGCGCGGCGGACGCTGGGTGCTGTTCATGTGCAGTGTCTGTAGAGCAGATGCTGAACTCCGCTAAGATCAATAGTAAGTCAGCCCACACTGCTAATTATGAGTAATTATGCACAGCCTTACAGGGAGAAATCAGCGCAGCATTCAGACTTGTGACAGCGACGGAGGAGGCAGGGGGATGGGGTAAATACTTAAGTCAATGAGAGAAGAATAAAAAAACCATGCCAAAAATAAATAAAAATGTTCAACAAGGAACCGAAAAATAGGCAACAGAAAAGCAAAGTCCAAAAGGGGGCAGAGGGTGCGAGCAGAGAGAAAGGAGCGAGAGAGAGAGAGAGCATGAGGGTAGGGAGTGAGAGCAGAGAGAAAAAAAAACAATGAGAGAGGGTAGGGAGTGAGAGCAGAGAGAGCAAGGAATCAGAGAGCGTTCAGGGGGTCCAGGGGGTATCAATGAAAGGGCATAAAGTGAGACCAGACAGACAGCTATCAGAGAGACGCAGAGATTCCAGAGAGACAGGTATCAGAGGAGGTGAAATCAGAGATACAGGTATAGGAGAGAGGGATTAGAGTAATAATAGGAACATAGGAATCAACAAGAGAGAGAGAGAGAGAGAGAGTGCAGGGTGACACCAGAAACACATCTATCCGAGAGATGGCAAGATTAAAGACCAGTGAGTCAGGTATCAGAAATACAGCAGGGGCAGAGACGCGAGAGACAGCAGGGACAGAGACCCGAGAGACCGGTATCAGAGAGACAGCAGGGACAGAGACCAGAGAGACCAGGGATCCGAAAACAGCACACGACAGAGAACGCAGAGAGACAGCAGGGGCAGAGACCCGAGAGACCGGTATCAGAGAGACAGCAGGGGCAGAGACCCGAGAGACCGGTATCAGAGAGACAGCAGGGGCAGAGACCCGAGAGACCGGTATCAGAGAGACAGCCGGGACAGAGACCCGAGAGACAGGTATCAGACAACTTTTAGAAACCATTATTAAAACTAGGGCAGGGCCAATGACCGAGAACTTATACAATAACCAAAACGAGCAGCGGAAACAGCATTGAGAAGTACTGGATATGAGAGAGCGCCGGCGTCCGCACCAAAAACTAAGGCAGTCCAGATAAAAAAGCTCGGGAAAGCAGCAGGGAGCGCACAGAGTTACGGCACAGAGAGACAGACAGATAGTGCCAAGAACCACAGCGACCAGGGACAAACCATCAAAGTATGGACAGTGAATTCTGACAGAGCCCACGAAAAGGAGAGCAAACCAAGGAACGGAGCGCTGATGTGAGAGCGAAGAGCCCAGCGAGAGCGCAGTAAGGCAGGAGCCAGAGGGAAGGAACAGAACAGACAGCAGGATGATGGGGTATAATTATGTTTAAAGCCAGTTAGACTGTTTCCCAGATGGTCATGGACTGTACGTGATTGCATTATACATGAGACTGCTTTCCATCCTAGGAGACAGCCCTAGACAAGCACTTCCGCTGTAGCCCCTGCA
Organism: Spea multiplicata; assembly: GCA_009364415.1. NCBI lineage: Eukaryota > Metazoa > Chordata > Amphibia > Anura > Pelobatidae > Spea > Spea multiplicata. The sequence goes on along the minus strand of VKOC01000004.1, from coordinate 1,774,464 downwards.
TGCGATCTGGTGGCTGAGGGTGGCAGAGGCCACCCTGCTTTATCTCCTCTGATGAGACGGGCGGCTAAACTTTCTTAGCGAAATCATTCCTGCAATGAGCCCTTTCTGGGGAAAGCTGTGTGATTGTGGACTAGCCCTTCTAACTACAGAAGAATATCAACTCCCATCACTCTCACGGGAGTTCTAAGTTAAACAGCAGCTGGACAGCATCTGTAAGCGCAAAAAAAAAAAAGCCAAAACTCTAGAACACAACAGTCTTTTTTTCAACGCACGTAGAATACGTTACCTGGAAGCATCGAAGCTGTCGTAGGATCCGACGGTGTAATGTCGAAATAATTTTTTCGTTCTGTCTGTTCGAGTTTCTAAAACAAAACAAAACAAAAAAATCAGCGTTTTTATGCCCAGATATTTAAAAATTTCTTATATACCAGATCATCAAACTGGAGAAGTGTGTGAGTGTGTGTGGCACTCAAAGAGTTAAGCACTAATACATTCATTCAAGGCTGCGCTTTTATAAGCGTTTGGAGGTCTGATTGCCTCAAAGCAAACTTGTTGCTTGTATATCCGTTTCTTGTAGACGTCAAGTGCTTTTTCGACCAGACCGTCATTCTCAAGTAGATTAGATCAATTCATTCAAGCCTCGGTGATTAGCACCTCATTCATTTACTTCTTCATCAAAGTACAAGCGATCA
>VKOC01000004.1:1758687-1773672 GCA_009364415.1 Spea multiplicata | reverse complement strand
GCTGTTTCTATACACATTATCGGGGCTTTTAGGGCCGTAGAACCCTGCGATCCCCTCATACCCAGCAAACATTCTGACCTCCTAGAAAAGAGGGGCATCAGGGGAGGAAAGAGGGGCATCAGGGGATTCGTGGCCAAAGAGGGACGCTCACTTTTAAGCAGGGACACTTGGTTTACTTAACGATTTTGGTGCAGTAAGAAGAACATTCAGCGTTCTTAAAACACTTTTTGACGCCGATGCTTCAACCAACCCACAAACTCCATTACTCCACGGCGTGGAAACGCTTCTCTTGGAGACCTTCGAGGAGGTTGATGAACTCGCTCCGTCCTCTCCACTAATGGTCTACATGCAGACAGTGATTTCATGCAGAAAAAATATTTGCTTGCCTACTTTTAGCTTGTCTTTTGTTTTTTTTAATACCTTTTCAGTCACAGATGACATTGATTTAAGGCACGGGGTGTCCCGACGGACCCGGCGAGCTGTGCAGCCTACAAATGTGTTGATTTACGATGGTTTTGGTTACGGAGATGCGAGTGTTCGGTATCAGCAAAAAAAAATAAATAATAATCCGTGATTTGTGTCTGCGATGTAGATTTTGGAATTAAAGCTTCCTATTATTACATTTGCTACAATAAAATCATTCAATTTATATAAAAAAACAGTCCTGGTCTGCCGTTCCACGTGTGAAAAGTTTGGGACATCTATCTGGAGGTTCTCTCCAGCTGTATTACCCATACCTCCCAGTATTTCCGATTGGCCAAATACATTTTTGGGGGTAAAGTCTTAGCTGAGGATGGGGATTGGGGTGTTTTTTTTTTTGTTTTTTTTTTTTTTTATTTAAAAGACTAAAGAACTCAAAAAAAGAATTAAGTGCAATTTTTGGCTGTAGAACCCTGTGATCCCCTCATACCCAGCAAACATCCTGAGCTCCTGAAAAAGAGGGGCTTCAGGGGAGGAAAAAGGGGCATCAGGGGTTTGGGTCTCTAATTCTTGCAATACCCAGTGGCAATTTGTTTAGCGTTCCCCGTCCCGCTACTGTTCGACACGGAACACCCAGCGTCCTGGAAGATATTATAATATTTTATCCTCCCGGAATGAGGGAAGATATATCCTACACCATGGTGAGATATACCCTCCGCTCTCCCTGTATGCTGATAGACCCCTTTCTGCCCCAGTATAGCTGGGTGCCTAATTGCAGTCACTATTTCTGCCAGTCCCCTGTCTAATCAGATTATGCCGGCAGCTTTTTTAGTGCCTCGTCAGTGAAGGGTTAATGAAGTAGAATCCCCATCAACATACCTGGGGACTTGTCATTATTTAAAGATTCACTCGATTGTATCACCTGCATCCAAGCAGGGATACAAACTATAACATACTAGCAGCAAAAGCACCTATTGGGAGTTTTATATATAATAGCAGTGTATATTAGGAAGGAGTCGGTTCCAGACTGTGAGACCCGGAGAATCTGCCTCTTCATCCTGAGACTCCGGGGTAAACCCTGAGAGTTCCCAGGCATGCGCGCCAATATCTTTCCATGTCGCTGTGGTCTGATTCCTGGTATTCGATGGTGATGTTGAGTCGGTCGCAAGCCTATCATTGATATTTGATGTCATAGTCAAGCGCTACAATTCCCATGTTTCTCAATCGTACCCACGGAGGATGCTTCCAGATAGAACTTGGCTTGCAGTACTTTAAACCATTTAGAAAGTGGCATCTACTGGTAATTGGTAAGACTTTCCTGTTCTGTAGGGCCGACAAGCTGAGGAGTTCGGCCCACTACGGACGGGATAGCTTAACCTATTAATTGCTGTTGGTTTTTTAGACAAGTGGATGCCTCAGCCCTATGAAGCGGTTTGTTGTTAACCTTTGGTTGTTAATATTCTGATGTTCTTCGGTCTGCCGGTGGTCCCACTCGAGGCCGTTCATTGTGTTGGGAAACTGTGTTCTTTCTCCATCGCTAGCAGCGTGCGTTCTGCATTGAGTTAAAAGCAATTTGTAAATTGGGTCATGTTTGCGATTGCCTTGGAGTCTTTAGATGTAAGGAGGAACTGTAGCCGAGAGCTTTGTGGAGCTAATGGAGCCGGGCTAGAAGAAGCATCCTCTCCAGGACAGAAGTTGACAGCTTCTGAAAGATACACACATAAGATCCTGACTCTTTTCTGTAGCGGACCCCGTACCGTGCAGAAGGAAGCCCCGGGATGTACGCTGACTTTCTATTTTGTCATTTCCAGTTGAATCTCGGTGGCGAGCTTCTTTATTTCTGTACGCCGTCTCTGCGTCTCATGGATATGATCAGCTTTCTGCATTTCTGTGGCACAGGTTACCCCCTAACATGTGATGCCCCCCCATCACAAAAAACATGCATTTCTCCATGGTTCAACATTTACCTAAAGAATCCAAAGTGCATATGTAATATATATATATATATATATATAATATTATATCATTCTCTTCATATACTGTCCTAGGAAACCATGCAGAGGACATCTCCTTCAAAAGAATTTGGTGGTATAAACTTGTTGTGAAGTAATTGCTGTCTTAATTACTTTATATATGTATATCTATATGAAGAGAGAATAAACATACATATATATGTATAGCTATTTAAATCACTGTATGATGAATTGGTCCTGAAGGCACTACTTTTGAGATGTCTCTGCTTTAAGTTTTTAGCCGTGTAGAAAGTTAGAAGATACTGTATCAACTGTCAGCTTTCTTTTACAAACTCTTTGATGGTTTTCTCCTTACTGTATAAATCCAGACTGAGCAGATAATGCCCCACGGATGGGGTATTTCCTGTGATTACTTTCCCCTTCTGTACTGTGTATCTTTGAGGACACAAAGTCCATATTTTAGCTGTTGAGTTACAGAGGTAAACATTTTGTCCGCACGACGAGAGCCGATAGTCCTCCCAAGATGTCAGTAGAGAATTGGGTCTCAATATAGTTTGCTGCCAGCACGATCGGTACCTATGAGTTCCTACAAATCAGAAAGCGCTTAGGGTAAGACGGACACTACCCTGGGGGTCTGGCATTCCGCTGTCAAACGTGGTGCTTTAGGGGATAAAACCAGAGCATTGTGTAGTATGGACACTTGAAGGATAACCACAAAGGCACAGCTTAAAGAATACTCTTTGTAACGTTGGAGTTAAGGTCGGGAAGACATTTGCTGTTCTAAACTAGAATCGGGACACGGAGGACGGAAACCAGGTAATTTTTCTGCATTACAGGCATTTGCTCCTTAACAGCTGGAAAAATAAAATCTGGAGAGGAATATGCATTCGAAGGCAAACGATCACCTTATTACAAGTCATGTTAAATGGGGCATGGGAAGAAAACTACTCGGCAATGGCTCGGAGATGAAGCAAAAGCCCCATCCAGTACAGATGATAAAGAACAATTATTTATGTATAGTGAAAGGAGATGTGCGGCCGGCCTGGGTCCTGCAAAGCAATAGGAGCTATAGGTGGAATTAGACAATAATGTGCATTATTATATGGTTTTAGTGGATTCTGACATGTCGTGCATCACAAAGGTTGTATATTTTGTCCTCGGGGAGCCTCAAATTGCTATAGATTGAAAGATATCCTTAGTAGAATCACCTGCGTTCAAGAAGGAATTTTAGCTCCTGGATATGTAACCAGTTGGAACACTCGGTGTATAAGACGAGAATGAATTTAGCACTGGAATGGAATTAAACGTAGAGACTCGCATGAACCAACCCTCAGAGTTTCCAAGTAGAGTCTAGAAGAGAAATGACCTGTCCCGTGTTATCTCTTCCCATAAGTAATGATGTGAAGAGGTCTTCTTCTTCCTTACATCTCCTGAACATGGCCAACCATGGCTTCATCAAAGCCATAAGAGATCCCATTGCCACTGTGGGCCATAAGGAAAGCAAATGAGCTATATCATGGGGGGGCACACGCATGTTGGACCCTAGGATACATTATTTGGGAGCTAACAACCTTGCTAATGGACCTTTAGGCTATTTTGAGTCTTTAGCAGTAGTAGGATGGCTGGACGCCTTGGACGGTGCTGCTGGAATTCTGGTTGTTTCTTACCCCCCGCCATGTTGACAGGGTTCTCGTATCCTTTGCATAGCGGCCCCTGCCCTTGTAAGACCGTAATCCCCGAAGGCGTCTGGTTATCGTTCCGCTCAGGCATGAAGTCCGCTGGGAAGCTGAAAACCGAGTTTGTGGCTTCTGAAAAAAAAAAATCCAATAGCTGTTATCAGACCACGCGGCAGCGGGAACGTTATCAGCCGGCGAACATCTGTCGGGCAGACCGCGTGTTCACCAAGTCTTCTCTCCAGATGTGGGAAACTTCTCCAGAGCAAAGAAAAAGTATTGCATTCAGAGACTGATGGGGAGACAGCAGACTTATTGGCGGACAAGTCGTATGGATCGTGGTCTGACTTTAATAGGACTACCTTATCTGTTTATCATATGACTCCGGGGCACGCGGTTTAAGATTAATAGGGTAACAAGCTGCTAAATTATGCATACTTAATGTTTCTGCACTTGAAATATTAATGCTTTAACTCCAGAAGTGATGAGAGCTGTCCTTACGTACCGAGACCATCGCGTAGCATCATCTCCAAACTGATCTAGAAAGAAAACTTAAGCTGATGGAGCGAGTCAAAAATATTAACTCTTCGCTACTTTTTGAAACAGTAAAATCACTCAGTTTTGTTTTTTTTCTATTGCTGTTTAAACAGAGCTTCGATTTGTTTTATTATTTTGTTAACAAACTTTTTAAAGCTGCTTTATTGGTCGCTCGAACAGACTTTTAAACTCCTGGTGCCGTAACTTGGCCGGGAGAGGCCGCTGGTTAACGTCCGTACAAGCGACTTTATTGGCCGGACGGACGGACTTAACTGTTGCAGCAGGGAGACCAGTGGTTAGGTTGAACCTTAAGGAGTTAAGGGGCCGTGCGAGTGAGCCTATTGGTTGCTTGCACGGCCCTTTAACCTATGGATTTCTAGTATTTCATGAAGAATATTTTATTTACATAATTAAGTTTCCTGCTGTTTCTATACTATATTATTATAACTGTAAAACTTGCATACGCTCATACCCAGCAAGCATTCTGCATGCCTAGAAACCTGCGGCAGTGGAGGTGTTAAAAGGCCAGGCATTGTCTTTGGGACACTAAGCAGCGATTCAGTGGATTTTATCAACAAGCCTCTGACTCCCATCTTCTACTTCCAATACGTGCAATGTGCCCGTCGTAATGAGCTTCTGCAGTAGCAGACCTCGCCAGTGATCGAGATCCGTGAACGGTATGGTCCGCGCATGCTGCCCATCGCACATACAGCATCCCTATGGCAAAGATCCGGTCTCGTTACCAAACAATGAGGTCTGCGCGCTTTCTGTGTGACTTCGTAACCTATCCATATGTATTTATTTCGAATAAGAATGTGTTTTTGTTTACACAATTTCTTGTTGTTTGTAAACATTTTTTGTAACATTCTAGCCGTAGAACCCTGCGATCCCCCTCGTACGCAGCAAACATTCCGGGCTCCTAGAAAAGAGGGGCCATCGGGGATTGGATCCCAAAGAGGGGCCATCGGGGATTGGATCCCAAAGAGGGGCCATCGGGGATTGGATCCCAAAGAGGGGCCATCGGGGAATGGATCCCAAAGAGGGGCCATCGGGGAATGGATCCCAAAGAGGGGCCATCGGGGATTGGATCCCAAAGAGGGGCCATCGGGGATTGGATCCCAAACAGGGTCCAGCTGTCCCGGGACGCTGGGGAAGTATGTAATACAGTACGGCGTGACTGTTAAACACAGGGTATGACAAGAGAATTACAACCCGCTTGCACAACTTTCTAGTGTCCGTGTGGCTGCGTCCTGCTGATTATATGAACACTCGGTGGTCCGATGCGGCTGAAATATATTGATCGCAATAACCCGTGGAAAGTGCTTAATGTCTCCGAACCCCCATAACTTAGCAACCCCAGAATACCTGCACAGGTAGAAGGTTACAATGTAACACATGGGCCCTTGGCTCTAAACCCCCCCACACACACGGAGATCGCATTATTTTATTAGTCACTGCCTAGTGACAAAGCGTTGCTAAGTAACAGCCGTGTGGTATGTAGCGAGGCGCCATCGCCAGCTAAATTCGTCCTCCTGCGTTCCTTCTCTTAGCAGCTTCGGGAGTTCACATGTTTGCTCTAATGGGGAAGAAGCAATATTTAAGGGATAATCTATTCCCTCCGGGGGGGACTCTCAGGACGGAGCTCCAATGATAAGGGTATTATGTATAATATAGGTTATAATATGCCTGATATCATCATTCGTTATTTTATTAAACGTACAAAGAGACGAGCGTTAAGTCTGGGAGAGATTTTTACCTCTGAAAATGCTTTAGCAAAATTACTAACATGTCCTTGTAACAAAAAAAACCCACATTTAATTATTTATATTTTAAAATGATTTTGTGTTCTGTAAACAAACCCCATAAACAAAAGCTATGGCATAAAACATATAGACAGAGAAACAGGATAACTATTATTATATAAATATAATTATATATATATAGATATATATATATATATCATATATACGTTATAGATATATAATTATTTTTTTTTTATACTACACTTTATATATTATATTACTATATATTATAGGGTAGGATGGGCATGCTGTCTACTTCAGTAAAAGCGGACTATGGACTCCAGTTTGACTTTTTACATAAATTATTGGGTAGAATAGTGGATTATTCCTTTACTTTCGTTAAGATGCGGTGCCACTGGTGAACCAGTGGAAAAGGGACGAGGGCGAGCGGGAAAAAATATCATGGCTGTAAATGCCAGCGCTGCCACCTTTTGCCACGTACATCAGCATCCCTGAGGGGAAATATTATCTTTACCTTTGAAACAAATATCAGTAATTTTACAGTTTTGCCAGATTTTTTTTAATCTGCGGATTCAGGGTACGGGTGTCGCACGCTTAGCACCGGCACAACACACATCTTTTTATTCTCCCTCTGTGTTTAAGCTCCTTTGTACCATAATCCGCTGGTATGGATGTGACTTTAATTGCCTTTGCCTCTTAATCTGGACTTTTACAAGATATTACATGTAAGCACACAGGGATAAACTGGCGTTGGGCACATAATATATATATATATATATATATATATATATATATATATAGGCAAATAAGTACCTGAATATAGAGATTTTCGATGGACAGTTAGACCTGGCTACTTACTGTGGTTTCAAGGCACCTGAATTAACCCCTAATTGGCTAGAGTGAATGTTGTATGTTGTATGTTCCTTTGCCCTGTGACTGTCAGATTTCTTAAATGTCCCCCCCCCCCTTAAAATGTATGTTTTTGTCTCTGTTCGAATGTGACTGTATCCATAGGGTTTAATTTAAGGTCCAACTGGCAAAAAACACAACGGTATGGTTAAAAAAAACGTATTTTATACACACACAAAACTACTGTAAATAAAAAAATGTATTTTTCCACAGCTTCACTCATTAATAATAACAGTCTCATCAAAGATGGAGTTTTTTTTTTATAATTATATGATGACTAATTTTGTTCCAAATGTGCTACTTTTAGATACGTCCGCCATAGTGTATGCCATTAGGTCTGTATTTTAATAAAAAACGTGGCTATATGTAGGTCTGGTAACGGTACCGATCAAAGAGCGCACCCAGCGAATACCATTCAACAAACACCCGCGGCATAAATATCTGGTCATATATCGCTTCGCCCCCCACTACGTCAAATTACCCCATGTTTGGCTTACTATTTATACATTTATATAGAATCTGCTGGCACATCGGCCCCATTCGGCCCCCGTCTAGTTTCTCCTGCTGCAAAGAGTCGCACCCCATCAGTCGTTGGTCTCGTCTTAGATTCAGGAGCCGTATGCCTATCCCATGCATGTTTAACCGCTGTTATGGTTTATTCACTAAAAATCACACCGAATCGGTTCAATTAGTTCACTGTTTCCTGATTGGCCGGGAGCGGCGTCAGAACGCCGAGGAGCGGCTGAACTTAAATATCACGGCAACAAAACGGGATTTTAAGTGAGAAATAGGGGTCATTGTATTTGTTGTCAGACAACATGAACTCTGTATCATCCGACCGCGGCCGCGTCTCCCCGCAGCTTCCTATTCTCCCTAAATAAAACTTCACGAAATCACCCCTCTGATAAACCTCTTATAAATCCTCTTTATTTGCAGCATCATTGTTGTTTGTAATCTCGTTTCGTTAGTTCAGGATCTAAACAGAAAGTATATATTTTTTAAAGCCCACACGTTTTGCTGCTGTTGCCGTGTCTGCAGATACAGAATGACTCTGACTGCCCGAATCCCCCCCGTCCCCCCGTAAACATACGAGGCGGACCCCGCGATGCTAAAAGGCCACCCGGGCTGGACGAGTGAACGCGTCCCGTTGGCGCATGGGAATAGTCAAGCTGTGCTCACTACATCCCTACTTGAGTTGTAACTCGGAGCAACAGTATCCTAGCAACAAACCTTGCACCTTGTCAGTAGCCGGATTGTAGAACAGATCAAGACAGCTGTTATAGCCTCTAATCCCGAGCATGGGGTGCGCTGATTAAAGCCAAGTGTGTGCCGGGGACACACAACACTGCTCCGCACGTCGTGTCCATGACCGGCCCCGTGTGTGTGGGGTCACTCTCGGTATTCAGAAACTATTATGTCATTTGGATAAATTAACCCTTTCAATGATACACATGTAAATTGCACTTATTTGAGTCCCCCCCCACACACACACGCACACACACATAGGGCAAAGACAGAATTGTGTCGACGACAAAACAATGTAGGGCCTTGACTATACCGTCCAACATCTTCCCAGTTCAGCCACTAAAGCAGGAATGTATAGATCGAGCAGTTCATGCTTTGGGAATGATCCAGGCTACCCGGTCATTCTGCAGCCTCAGAAAAGGAGAAAATATATATTTTTATACATTGTATAACATTGCAATTATGTTATCCTAGTTTATAAATCAAAAAGAACCAAATGTCTTTTTTTTTTTTGGATTACAGATTCTCATTAAGATGTTGCTTCGTAATCCGTGTACTCTGCAGGGGGACAGAACGCAGAATGTAACATAAACTGATACGAGATGCGTGTTTTCTATATGAACGCTGGCCTCCGTGGGTTAATCATATCTGCGCCCCCTACCACCTATACCAACAATTTGAGCAGTTTGCCGTTTATTGCTCGGGTTCAGTCATTCTGACCGAGAACTGGTTTTCCTTCATTGCCAGCTCTCCGTGCTGTAAAGTGATTTAGATAAATATTTCGGGTCACACAGCTGCTTCCTTCTTATCCTCCAAGAAAAAGGATCATCGTGAATGACAGCAGAGATTAAAGGAGCCAAGGAATCTTCTTGGTTCGAAAACTAACGTCTAGAGTTATCAGTGCTTTAAATACGGCTGTATTTATGGACCGATATATAAAACATTTTATTATTTCAGCTTTTAATATAACTGCGTAATATAACCCATTTTTTTAAAGCATGTCGTTTCCAGTCTGGCCACCGAGCCCGGCTTTCTGCTCGGTAGGCCTATAACTCACGCTGGAGATCAGTAACGTCACGCGATGTTATTTAGGCTCGTGGGTGAGCCGTGCCGCCCGCACATCGGGCGTTCGCACCTATTTGGAGGCAAATAGAGATGTGAAAATTTGTGAGAACAGATTTTATGGAGGATACGGTTGTGTTTTGTGACCGCGTCGCTCGGCGGCGTGTCTCTGCTTACAGTATTTTCGTGATGTACAGGTGCAATCACACCTCTGCCCCGTCTGACTTTTTGTTGTTGTTCTAAAATCCTTGGGAGGATTCATCTCCGTCTGTAATATTTAGTTATGCTCCTGGCATAAACTACACCCTACAGTCCTACAGTCCCAAAAAATGTCAACCATTGAATGGCCAACGGAGGTATCCGAACATTTATTGCCAGAAATGGTGTCATGGTAACGTATCGAGGCTAGTTGGTTGGACCGGCTTAATAGGACACAGTTGCCTACAGAAAATGCGGAACTTTCTGAGAAACCCAACTTTGAGTTGCGTTCCTCGATTCCGTGTAATAGACAGACTGGGAATCAGCTGGTGAACGATTTGAACTGATATATCGGGGCAGGTGAGCAGAAGACCGATCAATCGTTAATCTTAATTCCCTAAAACCAAATTAAATTTTGTGGTCAATGAGAAACATCTGACGGAGAACCTGCCTCTCTTTTCGCGTTTCCTTGTCAGGATGAACCACGATCCTTGTCATCCTCCACCAGGAAAATGGTTTACTTCATTGAATTACTTTCCATGGAAACTCATCCTCGTTTTGATTCGGTTGGGGGGAAAAAAACGTTCGCCCAGCGAAGGACTGCTTTGTAGCAAGAGTAGGCATCGTGGGTCGTATTTACCAAAACTGGTGGCATTCTGCAACAATGTCATGTCTCCACTTGTAGTTCTAAATGTATCGCTTGTGCCTTTGTGTCCTTGTCACGTCCTTCATGAATGTTCTTTGTATAAAAATATATATTTTTTGTTGTTTTTTTATCTTGTGTGTGAGGTCTCACGTCTAGAGTCGCTCTGGAAAAGGTCCTGTCTTATTCTGGAGCTTATTTTCTGGTTCTTCTGAGTAATGCAGTCTATTATAGAATGTGCGTGAAGTGAGTGTCATCTCCGTATCACATTAAAGCGTTTGTAGAGAACGTCTCCGCGTGGATTCACCTTCGTTTCTGTAGCTGGTGGGTTGGTCGGCTCGTATATTAATAGCTCCCGATGCCTCCCCCTCCCCCCAGAAGTGATTATTCTGTTCTCCCCGGGTTTTTGGGAGCCATTTTTATTGTATTCGTCGTGATTTTTGCAGCCGAAGACCCTTCCTGACTCTGGAATAAGTATCTTTATCCATTGGGCTCTCTAGAGAAACTTCATTTATCACAAACCCTAATAGAAAATGTATGTAATTGATAAAAAAACCTATTAATGTTCATTGTAATTCTGTTAAATTCCTAATAGCTGTTTTTCCCATCAGGACATCAATGTGGCTAATTAACCCTACTAGCTCCTTATGCACAATTCATTAGCTGACAAATGTCTGTATAAGTAGGACGTCTCCAGAGGAATGAGTTGTCGGATGATTACATGTAACGTTCTAGAGCATTCTAGAGGTTGGTGCAAGTATTTGTGTGTCGGATGCACTGGGGCAAAAACCATAACTAATGCCCATTGGGCCATGAGCTTAATTCTGATCAGGGGCAGCGATGCATTCTACTTAGAAAATGTATATTTGAAATAAACTCTTGTCTCAAGGCAGGTGACAATGGAAACAGCTGCTGGGATAAAAACGTCATTTAATGTTTGTTAGGATACGGTTTATGGTAGGTAGTCTTGCAGTGACTTTAGGGAAGCATAGTTTGGGGGGATTATGCTTGATAAAGGGAGAGATAAGGTAGAGTTAATGTGGGATAACCAGAGAGATCTGGTTAGGGGGGAGAACCCTCTTCCAAGACATCGACACCAAAACTGTAATTTTCATGAAGGTTTATGGAATAAGAATGTATACAAGCATTAGCTTTATTTAGTCTTATCCAGTACTGGCAATGACCGGGTAGCCCTGGCACTTTAAAGTCAATGGCCGCCTGACGGCATGAGCATAAACACATAGCGAGCTGCCGGGCATATCCGGCTGCCGGCGACACACTGCAGCACCTGATCTGTCCCTGGAGCAGCAGATCGGTGCGGATGGGATTACTGCTCCAGCGGCAGATCGGGTGGTGAGCGCGTGGCGGTGATGACCAGCGGACCACCAGGCATTTGCCCGGTTTGCCATATGGCTAGTGCGGGCCTGCTCTTATGTCTGTCTAATTGGTTGCCCCTTTAGATATTTAATTCTGAGCGTGGCAGGTTTATATTAATACAGACCCACCCATATAGATTAAGAAAATAACATTTCCCTGGGTTTTGTAGGGCTGCTGTAGGTTTTAGTAAAATTCTTGTTGCCGCAGTTGACTCGGAGGTCCCAGATACTAAGAAACCAGGAGGATCGGAAGTGACCACCATGTTTGTCCCCACCAAAGCCTTACGAGAAAGCCTAGCTCCATGTGCTACAGTAAGGGAGCCGTATGCCGAGAGTGGGCACTCACACTTAGTACTTACCTGTGTGGTATATGTATGGTGATGATTTGTGCCCAAAAGCGGTTACAAACGTTCGTGTGAATTCTTTAGCCGTTCATGAATTTTGGGACAGATTTATCCAATTTTAGGAAATAACTCTGACAAACACAACAAATGCTTTTTAAAGTGAAGCGTTGGAAATTGCTTTGACGTTCTTGTAATCGGGCTCTTTTCGGTTACTGTCCTCCCGTATTTGCCGTCTGTCTCGGCTCCCTTACCCAGAGGGAGAGGGCGCATCTGCTGAGGCCATCGCATGCTCTTCAGCGGACGCTTTCCACGCTATTGTAACCGTTCATTGTCCTAACGCTACCCCGTATCTCCTTTATGTGTCGTGAAGATGCTAAGTTTATCGTCAACGTAGCTAATTACTATACACGGTGCAGTCACCATAGCAACAACTGCAAAATAGCACTATTTATTCAGAAAACAATAAGCATGGTAGTTGTCATTATTCTATCCATACAGTGTGAAATGCTTAACACACAAATACACGCTCGCCCATACAGACCCTCTGTCTCCTCTCACCGTACTACTTTCTCATATACCCAAATAAACAGCAAAGTGTATCTTGTGTATGATTCAAATAATTGCCAACCCTAAAGATGATGCTATTTCTGTTCTTACGATCTGTTCCTAACCTCCCTTATATAGTTTTTAGCGCGGGCCCAGTGTAATTTTCCTGCCATTTTCCTTTGAGGGATTATTAAGTGGTCTTAATCCTCGGACCCATCTGGGACCCATTTGCCGGCTTATATTGTGTTTGTAAAGGCATCGGCGGATGTTAGGTAGGCAGCCTGGGCTCCTTTCACATCTTTCGATCCACGGCCGACGTCGACTATTGGAATCTGATGTGAATTCCGCTGGAATTAAGTAATATTTGGCTTTTTAATGGGCAATCATTTGTAGCACAATTAATCCCTCCTCCCCCCCGATAGTCTCAGACGCTGAATTATGGTAGCACAAAATGAAATGTCAATATGCTTAATAAGGCTTTCTCGTTGCGAGCGGAGCATGGGTCGCAGTCGCTAATGTGTCGCGGTTACATTTGTAACCATCAAACAGATACATTTAAATGTCCTTTAGTACACTGGTCAGCCCAACCTTTTGAGTGTAGGCCAGTTCCTCACGGATAAGTAGAGATCATTCAAATGCAGAATTCGTAAAACATGCAGAATTTCTTAGCATTTTTATCTCACCACTAATTTTTGCCTTTGCTGTGCATTTTTGGTGACCCCCTTAGTAAACATAGAAATATAGAACATGAAGCTGATCAGAATTCGGCCCATCTAGTCCGCCCAATGACCAATGTCAAACCTCAATGAGTTGTTGGTCCCATCCTAGATTTAGGAGCCATATGCCTTTCCCATGATAGGAACTGCATGTTCTCTGTAGTCTGTGGATACGTCACAGATAAAACTAGTAGGTGCTCTTGCGTCCCCAAACCCTTTAGAACATAGTCGGGACACCAGGCTATGACCTAGAGGACCTCTCCAGATCCTTGCAATGTATATCTCACGCGGGAAAGGCTGTAGGGAAACTCTTCCAAGTAAATGCTTGCGTTTTTGAAAATATTTAATATTACTTCTAAATGAGTTTTATTTCAGCTGTAAGCGTAGTCTGTAGTGTTTGCAAATAATAGATCGTCCCTGTGGTCTGTAGAGCCAAGCGGTGGGATGGTGGCAACATGAGGTGGGAGAAAAAAAAACAGTAAGAGGTGGGTGCAGACTGTGGAAGCCAATATAAAAAGACAGTGTGAGGAGTTCAGGGTAATGGCAAGTAACTATGGCAACAAAGCATTTTTCCCATTTTACTTCAGTCCATTATAAACCTTTTGATGTACGCTGGGTTCTAAAGGAATGTTCAAGCAGCTATGTGCGAGGCATCTTCAGACATCTCATTCGGGATCATCACAAGACGACCCCTCCGACAGTGTTTGACACTCCGTGATTATACGCGTGGCTTTAGGAGAAGTGGCCTGTGGGCCAGACCCGAGGTTTCTCTACCAAAAATGACGCAAGGATTAGGTTTATTGTTCATTACTACCCAATAATAGTAATAATTATCAGCGGCGGGTCCCCAGCCAGCAATTAACCAAATTCTGTGATATTCAGGACAATATACTCCGGATTTCACACCCATCATTCTCTTACACCAATTTCACAGGATTATTATTATTATTTTATTATTTAATAATTAAAATATATTTTATTTACAGGAATGTAAGTAAGAGTGAATTGACAATTCTAAAAATGTGTTTTATGTAAATACCCCACCCTTTTCTTCATTTTGCCACAAAAGCTACCAAGTAGTATCTTAACAATAGGGATATTTCCCCTTTTCGTAGTACGGCCATAACACTGGAGTTTGATATGGATTCTAACACAGGTTGGGATGAAAGGGTTGTACCTGTATGTGTGTCGGCGAGTGACTGCATGTCTCTGATGGAGGAAGAAGAGCAAGGAGAAGACTGGGGATAGAAGAGGAAAAGAGGTGATTAAAAGAGGGGGCAAAGGTGATGAGAAAGTAAGTACATGGGAGAGAGAAGAGCTGGGAACGAAGGATGGATGAAAGGAGAAGGGGAGTAGCAGTGGAAGCTACGGAGATGGGAGGGAGAAATGGCAGGGTAGAAGGAATAAGATAGATAATGGGTTAAGACACAGGAGAGAAGGGCAGAGAGGAACGTGAAGGCACAACTACAATAGAGTAATAGAGGAAAAATAATCCAAGCAGCATATAAAGCAGAGTCAGGGGTTAAATGACTGCAGCATATAGGGCAGAGCCAAGGGTTAAATGACTGCAACATATAAGC
>VKOC01000004.1:1742532-1755925 GCA_009364415.1 Spea multiplicata | reverse complement strand
AGTTGGCCAAGTTGCTCTGAGTTCTGGAGATCCGTCTCCATGCTGCTTCCTTGGCTGCTTTTTCCACTGCTGCTGGTTGAAGGTTCTTTTATGATGATGGTTGGGATTGGAATGGAGCAGGTCTTCTCTGGACTGTCTTCCACATTGGATTGTTTCACCAGCATTCCCTTCCGCCTTGCAGGTTTGGCAGGAACATACATGGCTTTGCTCCCTAACTTTCCAACTTCAGAATAGGGATTTTCAGGCATCTGGCCTCTCTTATTTACGAAATTTTGCTGGGGTGCTGCTTTGCTGCTGTACAAGTCCTCCGCATCTAACGAGAACCTGTCTGACTCGTGTCTGAAAAACATGCTCTTGTCTCTGATCATTGTCCCTACAGTGTCGGATCGGACAGCTGGCGAGGGAGACTTTGTTCCGGAATTTTGTGTAAACGTCGGCTTAATGGTGCCATAACCTCTAGGACTTGGAGACTTAGGAGCATTAAATGGTGACGGTGAAGGTGGAGGTGGAGAAGGAGGTAAAGTCGCTGGTGGAGGTGGAATGTCTTCGGATGCATCCGGCATAGACAGACTTCTGGTAAACTTCAACATAGGAGGTGCCAAGAACTGCTTTTCTTCTTCAGTTATACCTGAGGAAGGACACAAAGAAACGTTACATTTTCCACCATGTACTTCTTTAATTTACCTTTCACCTCACCAAACATAGGTTGAATGGGACCTTGCACACACCTAGGGGCAACACTGCTTGTTTACCTCCATTATAACAATAACTTACATCATTAAAATGAGATTTTGTAGACACCGAGTTCCAAGACACCTTTTTGTGTCCTACAGTTCAGTGACTCTGAAGCCAGCCTTACTCAAGATCCAGTGGCTTCCAAAAGCCGGCTTCTCTAACTATAAGCATTCACACCACCCGTTCTGATGAAGACCTCATTAATATCATTTATTTCCATTTCACTTACAGTAACTGTCCTACTTGTACGTAACAAATACACACAGACATTTGATGTGCAGTTTAGATTACTTGAATTATCATCTTCGTTATTTTAGAAATTACAGTCTGATGTTTTCAGCAAAGAAGGAACATTGTGCAAATGCTGGCTCATAATTATGTGTAACCATCAAACAGTAACATAATATTTTGAATGAAAAATTGCTAATGGTACAATTCAACAAAACCGATGCTTAAATGGAAATGATCACATATAACAAGTAAAGTGATGATTGGCGCGGAGACTGAATTTGAAGGGTGCAATGTATGTGCTGGGTATGAATTGCATAGATGTCCCGATGCCAGAGGACATAATAACTCCAGTGAGTCAGACCTTTGCACGTTAATGCGCAGAGCGCATGCGACTTTAAATTTTATGAATTTCAGACACTCGCATGTCCTCACCTAAAACTCGCAAAAATAAAAACCCACAAACTTCATTAAATGGAAAACACTAAATGATTTTTATTTTTAAAAGTTTGTAGTATTAACCAAGAATCCACCCCAAGGGTAATATTTACTTTAACTCCATCCCACAAAGGAGTGAGAGGAGGCACAGCTGCGGGGGGGGGGAAGCCTTTTATTACCCTCCACTGCACATGGGATCATAGAAGAGGGGATATTCAGTTAATAATGAGTTATTGGGACCCCCTTTCTTTTTTTGTTGCTTGATGTAGCGGCAGGGGGTTAGAATGCACATTTAAAAGTCGCAGGCAAATTGCAGGTTAATGAATTGAAGATCAGGAGAGAGCGAGCGACGGGAGTCTTGCGTTCGTCTATAAGGAAGGAGCGATCAAATCTTGTATGACATCACAGTTATAAAAGAGAAAAATGAAAAGATGATTTCACGTTACAAACCATGATGTGACAGTAACCGGCTTCGAAACCCCACTACCTAAGGCGATGTATTTTCTTTTACACTACATTTTAGAATAATTTTCTCCTCCAATGATAATTCTCTGAGCGCGGAACCCCGTGCATTGCCTAATACAGCCCTGTCTGTCACATCAATTCTATTGACACCTTCACAATGCATACCTGTAGGTGACAATGACGCCAGTCTTTTATATGGTAAATAAACAGACAAGGCAATGAAAAGCATCGGTACAACTTGCCGCTAATATGCATTAATTACAGCTAACAAATATAACTATCGGTACATGCAAATGAGCAGGTATAAATATAATCAGTTTGTAATTACACATCCTATAATGTACCAAACTACTAACCTGACAGAGTGATTCTGCTGTCTGACAAAAGGAAATTGCTTGTTAATTATGCAGAAAATAATTTTCCATCTCTGCTGCCTCATCGTTTCACATCAGATTACACAGTGTTTTAAAGAGAATCATTAATGCTGCAAACGGAAGCCTCGATGCAAACTTTAGAACTCAACAAAACACACAAACACCCCGTGTTACGCATCTCAAGATCAAGCGCGTATATATCATCGGCCATGCGCGCGGATACAGAAAGACACGGCGTGTAACACATCACATCATCTGTTTGGGGACGAGGGTCTCCAGCAGCTGACCGATCGTATAAAGACGTCGTTTTACTGCTCATTAAAAAAAAAAAAAAAAATCTACAGAAAATAAACAATCAAATTCTCCTTAAAAAGAAAAAAATTCTTTCACTAGAATGTTATCTCAGTATTAAGAATTTAGCCTAGAATATAATTCATATGAACTAAATCTGTGGCCGCAGAGCTCTGGACTTCCCGGAGGGCCATCTATTAGATTTAAGGAAAAGAATTCTAGAAAAGCACTCTTTTTTTTTGTGATAAGAAATGATGTGTTCACAGCTGCGCAGAAATGATGCACGATGGAAATTTCTACGTGGATGCAGACAGAAAACAGAGCAAGGACCGCGTTCAACACACAATACATAAAATGACAGCAGCAGGATTAACCCTTTGAACCCTGCAGCAAGGAAAGCAATGCATCGCTTGCCTTGATGAGCACAATAAAGTCAGATATATTTTCAACAGGAACAAGAGACTTTCGCAGCCTTCGGAGGCCATGATGAAGCTAAATATTCCGATGTGCTGAGTCTGCTAACACATTTACCCCCCCAAAGTGTCTTATGTGCTTTCGACGTCCAGAGTAGACTGGGACTTGTGCGTTGTTCTGGTGTGTATTAGGGCCCAGTATAACACCAATGCATTGCTGGCCTGAATGGGGAACAAGCCGGACAGCCAACAGATGTAACTTGTCTGCAACAAAATGTCAAAATAGGGACCGACAGATTCCCACCCTGCCTGACACGTTAAGCTCTAGAGCACGGAAAAGCAGCGTATGTAGCACACACACAAAAACGACAGAAAAGGGTTTCTTACCTATCGATTTTTGCCTTCGCATTGTGCCGCGGGGTATACCGAGAAAAGGGCCTTGCTGGTTTCCTGGAACTGCGGGAGGCATTACAGCGATACCCTGCCTATCATACATCGACTACAACAAAATAGAATAAAATAGGGCTAATGCAGAAACTTCCGAACACACGCCAGCACGTACCTCTCCCGAGACCCAAGATTAAAACATTCCAAGTGCCATGAGTTGTGATGGACTCACAAGCCCCCTGCCCAGAGGAGCGTCGGCTGGATGCCCTGGGAAAAGCCTTATCCCAATGACTGGTTCCTCAGTATGAGCATGAAGAGGCTAGGTCATTAGTTCTTTGCAGGGAGGCAATTAATCGCAGCCTGAACCGATAAGACAGCAAACCCCAAACAGCACTTTATGATAACATCACAAATTCGCTTTGGGTAGTGAAGCTGTCACTGGTGGTATCTGGTCTATGAAGTTGGAATGGGTCCACTTATCACAGGATGTGGTTTTAATATCCCGAGCATCACATAACTATTTGGTCGCCATGTTTCGTGTGGCATGCAAAGGGCGAGAGGGAGGATGGTGGGCAAAGCCATAGATTTATAAGAATACTCAACGCGTGGGGAGATTCACCAGTCCTGGGACATCTGATAAGTCTTATTCTTTGGCACGGCCCAGGCCTTTTACTCACATTTGTTTCTGGAGCAGTAGGGAAGCATCTACTGGACGGGCGTTGTTTAATTGTGGCAATTCTGGAATCTAAGGGTACGTTATCCACTTGTCTCAAGGGCTTGGATGAGGGCCCGCTCTCCTCCGTTTTATCTGCAATGAAAAGAGAGGAGCGCGCTCGGTCAGCGCCCTCGCCACTTCACGAGACACACGAATGCACGTTCAGGAAGAACCGCTGGCTTTCATAAGCGGGAAATAAAATAAAAATAAAGAGTCGAAGGCATGGTCTTTCACAAGGCACTGCGCCAGCAGCATATTCCCAGGCGAGCAAGCAGGAACCGTCTGTAGATCTATGCGGCATGCATGGTTGCCATTTAAAGCCCGCATGCAAGCAGTGTTTACTTAGCGCAACGCGAATAACAATCCTCCTCTTCAAACACTCAACATCTGAAAGCTGAACATCTACATAGAAACGGAGAGAAAACCTTTAGCACAGACATTGCACCAGACACCCACCCCGTATCTCTAAGGCTGAGGGGGCTCCGAAATGCCAACATCACTTACACGGGTGGTATGGCTTATGGATGCTGACATCACTTTCCCTTCTGATTATTCTCTTAAACAATATTGAAGACACCAAGGCTGGTGGATCTGGGCTCTACAAGCTATGTTATTATGTGCTTGTGTGAATGCTACTCAGAGGTTTCATCCATAACCCTCGGCCAGCTGCTCTGAGACACGGTAGACAGTCCTTTGCGTTCCAACTTTTGTTTAAAATGTCTCTTTACCAAAAAACATGCTTCATGTGCCGTTTACTGAATGAGTTACCCAACGGCTGGCTATGGTCCCATACAAGCGGCAATGGCAGGGGTTCTTTGCACTCCTGTCTACCTTATGTTAGTTGAGGACAAGGCAATATGTACTTTGACAACATTTGGGATGCCAGTAGTAACCTTTGCCTGCTTAGAGACAGCTACATACTAAATGTTTACCCTACTCTATAGCTCTCTATAAAGTAGACCATATCTTGGCCAACATTGAAATAAAAGTCATGTTCTGACGTAAAGTTCATTGCGTTCCATCCTTGCAACCAGTAAGACAACATATATTTTTTGTGTTAGTGACAGAGATACTGAATTGGTGTGAACTTTGAGATAAAAATAAATTAAATTAAAGCCTATTTTTAGCCTCAGCAATCTTGGTTCTATTCAAAGAAATAGAAGTGGTTGAAAAATTACATTTTACGATGGCGGACGAGGGCATATTTCTTGACTCTGGGTTGAGACTTGACAGCTCTGATCGGGGAGTAACAGCGCTTTAAAAGAGCCGTCTTCTGCCTGGTAGTGGTTTAATCTCTGACTTATTTAAAAACAGGCTCTATTTTTCATGTTGCTTCACAAGCAGGTGATGGAAAAAAAGCAGAAAAGGCAAAAAAATAAAAAGCAAAGCTAAACTCGGCCAAGCAAAAGCAGCGGCTGGTGTCCCTTGATGGGGACCATGGAAGATGAAGTCCAGGTTATGGTCAGAAGGTCATTGAAGTTCAGGATTAAACTACAAGCCAGGCAGAAGCACCAGAAGTTTCTAAATCTGTAAAAGTGAAGATGGTGGGACATTAGTGGGATCCACCTGAACGAGACAAGCTACCTAGTGTTTAGGAGTCTTCGTACTTTACAAAGAACCTCACCAAGAGGTGAAGTGATTCCCAGATAAAAAAAAAAGAAAATTCCTCTTCTGAAATCACAATTTCCTCATAAGAAAATTAATTGCTTTCTTTCAATGCAGTTCGTTTGCCACAATACTGATGTCATAACGTTTTAATCCCCTGACCTATGTGACATATACTATATGTTATTTTTATTACCTACATCCAATCCTGCGCAATGGTTAGGCATTTGTTCCTATCCAATAGTATATGACATACTTTCAACCAATCCTATAGAAAGATGGTATTTTGGAGATGCCCTATAATTAAAGAATACAGATTTAAAAGGAAACATTTGTATCTTCTGGTGTTTTTAGATATAACAAATGCGAAAGAGGGTGAATTAAGATACTCGTCCCCTTTCAATAACGTTTAATGTATCTACAGTGGAGAGAGGTCAGGAGAGCACTTTGCTAATTCTCTAGATTGTAAGCTCCTTCGAGACGTTTCTCTACATCATATTGTTATGTTATATACTACTTCTTATGTCTTGTCTACTCATTGTACAACACTACGGAATTGGTGCTATATAAAACAATAATAATAATAATCAGGCCTCTTAAAAAGAAGGAAATACAATCAGGAGTTTTCAGATGACACCGGGGGAGTTTATTGCGTTGTTGAACGTGGAATTGTATTTATTCAGTAATAAACAGAGCTCCTGGGGAGGGTTAGATAGCGGCGGTTAGATAGGGAAGACCCACAGCTCTGATTTCATCGATCAGGCAGCCCACCGGTATTACGGTTTCTGCCATTGATTAGTCCACAATAAAATTACATTCTGAACACTGCCCTATTCTTAACATAAAGAGCTTGGGATAAATACTTTCCAGCTATGAGCAGATCATTATTAGTGTGTGTAAGCTTGGTTTGGGTTGAATTCCGCAGGTAATTGGAAATTGTGGCTTTTTTTTTTTAAGATTAGATCTGCCCTGAGCTCTTGTGGTTCTCCAGCTGTGGATAGTCTATAACTCTTGCGATCCTCCAATACGTTTGTTATAATATTCATTAAATAATCCAACCTATATTATTCGTTCTAGTTGGGCCTGCAGACCTGACTCGTGTTATCGATCCCCTAGGTAAACCAGACTGAGGTGGGTGAAATGGGGCTTCCGTACACGAAGACCACAAACTCCATTGAGAAGACGTCAGGAAGCCACCGACACAAAGGTCTAAGAGACACAGAAGAGTCTAACAGAGATTGAGTAGCAGACGAGGACCTTGCCACATGTCTGATACACCGGGGCTCGATGTCATGCAGTTACACGGAGGGGGCTTCGTCGAAAAGAGGATACACGTCGTTACTTTGCGAGAACACATATTGAACGGACCACAGCAGACGTGACATACGCCCTTACCCTTCTTTTTCCGTACAGAGGCTTGCAAATAGAAAAGGGAATTTATTGTCAAATCCAAACACACAAAACATAACGAAATCGCAACTAAATCTTGATTTAACATTTTTTTTTTTATATCTCTGCGCACATTAAGAAAAGGAAACGCTTTCTTGGAAAGGATTAACAATTTATTCGATGCATAAAATAATAATCCATACCGAGCGACTCCTAAACACACACAGCCGATATAAAACAGTTTATTTTCTGTTAAATATGAGAATACACTACGATCGGGCGCCAGATCAAACACAAATATATAGAACTCGGGGAGATGGTACTGTGCGCAGAATAGAGCAGAAATATTTAAGAAATAGTAAATACCGACAGAGAAACTTCCTAGGAAATAGAGAAAAAAATTCACAATCTGCTGCATCACCAAACTGCAGGAAAAGCTGCATTTAGGACATTTAAGTTGTCTTGTTTTTCATAATTATAACATTACTTCTTATCAATAGGACACTGAACCCGGCACATGTGAAAGAGATGATATTAAAGGATACCCCCTTAAAAATAATGTGAAATAAAATAAATGCAAAAAATAATAATGAAAGAGCAGCCATGATAGGATACCCCTTAAAAATAGCATAAAATAAATGTCTAAATAAAAATTAAGAGAGACCATTATAGGAAACCCTTTAAAAAAATAAATGACTAAATAAATAATAAAAGAGCGGTCATTATATGATACCCCTTACAAACAGCATAAAATAGATACCTAACTAAATAATAAAATAGAGGCCATTATAGGATACCCCTTAAAAATAACAAAATAAAATAAATACCTAAATAAATAATAAAATAGTGGCCATTATAGGATACCCCTTAAAAATAACAAAATAAAATAAATACCTAACTAAATAATAAAATAGAGGCCATTATAGGATACCCCTTAAAAATAACAAAATAAAATAAATACCTAAATAAATAATAAAACAGAGGTCATTAAAGGACAGCCCTCTAAAAACAGAGTACAATAAAATAAATGCATAAATAAAATAATTAAAATAAACAGATCCTCTGTGTCTGCCTCTAAGGGTAGGGGACAGATTCCAGGCACAAAAAATAAAAAACACACAAAAATCCGTCTTTTCATTTTCAAACATTATTATTCCTTTATATGGCAGATAATAGTCCTGCTCGATATGACACGGAAGGGTATTACATGACATTAAAATACGGAGCTACAAAATAAAATCACAGTAGCCTATAATTTACCAGAGAATAAAAGAGAAACAAAAACGATGAATAAAATACAGAATAGCTTGACATCCTGTGTGTAGAAAGCGCATAATTAAGATAATACACCATATCACTGATTAATTGCAAAACAAGAACCCAAAAAAACACGACGTGACAGGTCTGATTGCAAAATACTTTAAATAAATATATTTAAGATTAAACCATTTCCAGATATATCTATTTCTTTGTAAAGTCGTATGAACATCTTCGTGCAATCCACTTTTAATTATTTAAAATAATAATTTAACATTTAAATTGGTTATCGCTACCAACAAGAGGAGCTTTAACTAGACTTTCATTTTAAACCTTGGGTTAAAAACCGTCAATAAGAAAACAGGGTTAAAGGAAAAATTAGCAATTTAGTTATTAGTTAATTATAAAAGAAATTTAATTTTAATGGATATGATTTAATTCTAAAATTAAATGCTACCCTTTGACATCACAGATATATTTTAAGAACAGAGTTTTACAAACAAACTCCACTCGACTTCGCAAAGGGTTAATAAGTAATTGTTACAAAAAGATACTATTTAATGCAAAAAAAGATTATTTTTATAGAAACATTTTAATAGGTCAATACAGTCGAAAATGTGAGCTTTTAAGTCTCAAAGTTCTCTTTCTACTGGAGTAAAGAAGAAAGGACCTATGAGGTCATGGATGGAGATGACATCATGTTCTTAAAAGCTAACTAATAAAACTGCTTATCTGTGGCCAAAAAACTGTATAAATGCTTTTATGTAGAATCTGAAGAATGTTGTCTCTCATGGAAAATTATCTACTTTTTTCTAACTTCAAGTTATTATTGCTACATTTTTAAGACTTTTAGCTTAGCTCTAGCATTAGAAAGCACGATACATGCCATCAGAACGGAAGCAAAAGAACTGAAAGCCCTCTATACGGCCTGCGAAGAATTATGGATGAAAAAAGGGGGTTCAGGAGGAGGGAGAGACAGAACAAGCGGAAGGTGCATTTAAATGTAAGGGGGCAGTTTACACGGACCCCCAGCGCGTGAATACCCCTGCCAGCAGCGTTCGAGCGAGCGAAGTATCAGAACACGTTATTATTACAGCAGTTAATAGCGAGTATTCGTGGTTTGCGTCAGCCATTATATAAGAGAAGAGCATTGTTTAGACATCGGTATACAGGTTCGTGGATGAGAAGCAGGGAAGAGAGGGAAGAGAAAAGAGGGAAGGAACGGAACATATTTTCAATAACGTTCTGCTGCGGACCCCCGCTGTGCATGACCAGCAGCGCTTCGTACGATCGATAATTGCTTTTAAATGGAGGAAGCATTGAGCTATTGAGGCCTCTCAGTAGTGACTGATCCTGCCCAGGAAAAACCAATAGTGGCTGATCTTTCCCAGTAACGCCCAGTCAGGACTGAGAGTGCCCAGCAGGGTTTGACAATGTGAATAGCGTTGGCTCCTCTCGCTGAGCGACCGTTTCTGCTTCCCAAGGGATCTTGTCCAGTAGTGAGTGATCCTGCCTAACAGGGGCTTCCTCTCCTGGAGGGACTGATACTGGGCTGTGCCGCGATCCTGCCTCGAAGAGACTGCTCTTGCCCAAAAGTGACAGACTCTGCCCTTTAATGCCTGATAAGGTCCGGTGTTGACGTCCCGGTCTGTAGCCATCAGTCCTGCGGAGTAAGTTGGTGATCCTGTTCAATAAGCGATCGCTCAGTCAGTCACCGGGGCACGGAAGCAGCCGATAAAGCCCTAGACTGAAATAATATCAAAGGCCACGCGATACATCGTCTGCGTACGTTTGCGATAATTCTGCCCTTGGAACGCCGGTCACACGTCCCACTGTTTATTAACGCAGTGTAATAATATATATATAATTACATTTTAATACAGAGAAAAACAGAAATGTACGTGATGTGGGAGCGATCTATATGTTCATTCTGTATATCATACAATTCATGGCACGGCAGAAGCGGATCTACTACTAAGAGTAACTTAAAGCACACTTTACTAACAGCCGGTTGGGTTCTGAGATATTATCACATATTATATGATAATGATATATTAATTTATTGATTGTTTATATTATAATAATAAAGCCTGATTTAATTAGGACATACATGAACCCCTACGCTCCATACCTACAGGGCAGGCAGAGAGGATCGGGTTATATCGACGCTCTACGTCTATGATTATTTCACGTGTGCCGGATGTTGGATTAGTTCTTGGAGTAATGATAATAAAGCAGTTTTTTTTCATGACATTGCGATGACTTTAGCGATATTATTTCAGTATCAATCTAACGCACAACAGTAAGGTTTTGCTGGCTTTTCTTTAAACGTTGGAACGCCAAAGGGGTGAGCAGCATGTTGCAGGACAATACACCGCTCACACCTCTGATTCTAGAAGGTTAATTACATATACGGCTGATTTCGTTACCGTCGACCCCACTGGATTTGTTTACGGTAAAGCCCAGGAGTTAATGAGATTTGGTTGCTTTGTAATGTAATTGATGGCTGACCCTGTCTGTACTCGGTGATCGGAATGACTGATTCTCTTTGACTGGTGCGCCCTGTTCTCTGCTGGTTGGTGCTACTTAGCTTTGAGTACGGAATGTTAAGAAGAGAATGCAGGACCGTAAGATTCCGTTACGTCGCCATGTCCGTCCGAATTAGCCTATTTCTATAAAGAAGAGCCCAAGAAATTGGAAGGACGCCGTCTGATCTCCCAGCTTTGTTCTAAGTCTATTTGCTACACATCGACAGGACCTATGGACACTATGACCCCTGAGAGATAGCCCTGCGTGATAACATAGCTGTAGGGTAAGAAGGAACGATGGTTTCCCTAGCAGAAAGATATTAGCCAGGACACACAGTTCTTTCAGCCGCGGCTGGTTATATCTTACCTTTATCCACTGCTGAGAGGGCCCAAGGATTCAAGATAAGAGAAAAATTAGAGGAGCGAGAAAGCTATACAAACGTAGAAATATCACACAAAGGGGCAACATCTGAACCCCCCCCCAATGCAGAAGGTCATACGTGTTGTATGGTTTGCATGTTGGTGACTTATGCATGCCATGCAATCATTCCCAGGCAAGGCATATTAACGCAAACTCTGATGGGCAATGAGGGATGTAAGCAATCCAAGGGCCTTCCCCACGCGGGACCCGGCATGCTGTACAGACGACAATCTTACCAAGTTCTTCAAGTTCTGAAGTCATTGATTTAGACCGCAAGGACAAAGCGGTTGTCGGAGCCCTCTTGGGAGGCGGGGGTGCTTTGTATTAAACAGAAGCATATACAGGTTTTAATGACAAGTCTGCAACGTTGTGTAAATAAAAGAATGGCCGCAGATTATACTATGCGTTGCTACACTAACTTCAACCAATATTTACGAAAAGAACAAAGGATGAAAACAATGAAAACAAACAATGAAACGAAAGCTGCCACGTTATGTGAGCCTGCCCGATACAATTGTTACAGATCAGATGAAACGTGCTTTATAACATTGTAACATTGTAATGAGCTGCTGCCGTGGAAAGAAATTGATCTGCATAAACTGTACGGCTGATTTTGGACTGACGAGACACAGCAAACATCCATAGTCCCAACAGTGACCCCGGCACTTGCCCTCTTAATAAATAAACCTCTCAGAGCGACTATTTTCTGGGGACCAGACAGATACGGTGAACGTTCCTTTATCCCCCAGACACCAATGGATTTGGTGCATTATTATTCTCTGTTATGCCCCGAAAATCGCATGTTTCTGCTAATTGTCATGGCAACATCTACAGAATTTGGCTTTAGGAACTATACTTCAGAAAAACTAGCAAAATAATGCTTTTTTCAGATAAAAACAAATGCGGCTGAGCAGGAGATGGATCCCTTTACATCGAGATCTGAAACAAACCGCAGAATCGAGGTTCTGGAGCCCAGGGGAGAAGAAAAGGCTGACAAAGGGTTCATAGAAGAATTTGTCCAAGGAGGGATCTAGTTTGATGGCGCTCGTTCCTCCCAGGAATTCTTTAAATGGGGTCTGGGCTCTGAAAGGGGGTCCCAGGATAACAGAGAGAATGTGCGTGATGGAAAATGGCAACATGAACGTACAATTCATAGACATAGATTCATTTATATTATACATTTTTTCTCCATTATCACAAACCCCATAGTTGGGAAGTAGTTAAAAAAACTTTTCTAGAGAGATCGCCCGTCATATTACATTATGATCTAAGCGTCCAGGGCCACAGATATAACCC
The DNA here is from genome assembly GCA_009364415.1 of Spea multiplicata. Classification (NCBI taxonomy): domain Eukaryota; kingdom Metazoa; phylum Chordata; class Amphibia; order Anura; family Pelobatidae; genus Spea; species Spea multiplicata. The sequence continues at coordinate 1,743,383 of VKOC01000004.1, read as the reverse complement.
CTGCGTCACCGAAACGTTAAGGAGATGAACGCTACCTTTTTTCCTGGCCGTATCATCTGGATCCAGATTCCTGGTGACCGTCACAACCTTCAGGACGAGGTGGTTTCCTCCGTGCCGGATCATGTTAACCACCTGCCTGTGGCCAACTTTAACAACGTTCTCATTGTTCACCTTTAATGAAAAAGAAAAAAGGTCACATGAAGCCGATGTAAGGACTCGATAAGAGAGATGCCAATAACCATGTTCCAGCGCATGTACGGAACAGCACACCTTGCGAGGTGAGCCTAGGTCATGACACACTGGCATGCAGACCTAGGCAACTCCATCAAAGCCTAGAGCATCAAAAGTAGATATAACTGCATAAAACACAGTAACAGAGAAAAGAACAGAACTCCCACTTCAGGTCTAGAACTTCACACATTTGAGGGCAAAAAGTCTAAAACACCACAAACGCCTAAATACTCACATTTGCCATAAGAGCCTTGAACTTCCACGGGATAAAGGAAACCAGACATTAAATTGTTAGCTTTGTGCTAAGTCACAGGTGTAACTAGAATCTAACCGCATTAACACAGGTTAAAAAGAAAACCAATCCTTCAAGTAGAGCTGTATCCAAACCCAAATGATTTATAACCGTTATGCATGGTTATTTTTAACATGGTGCAGGAGAGACAGCTGCCCGGGGTCCAGGTCCCCTCAACAGCCACTATAGTCTGGGGTTGAGGTCTATGCACAGATCGCTGCACTAACGCTGCCTTTCTCACGGCTATTGCATCACTCCATCATATGACATCATATCTCAGCAGCAGGCAACACGCAGATCACTAAAAAGTCATCTAAATATGGATATT
>VKOC01000004.1:1711180-1742432 GCA_009364415.1 Spea multiplicata | reverse complement strand
CCCACAAAAGGCCCACACAAATGCCAATCGAAATAACGCCACCTCATAACCTGAGTAGCAGATACTTGACAAAATATCCCATAACCGACCCAACAATTGAACCGACAACGGCCTCCTGGAATCCAAAGAACGGCAGCCCCTCCTAAAGCCCCGTAACGCCTGTTTAACCAAAAACTGCTTAGTGTAATCAGCCCATCCCTTAAATTTGAACAAAAATGCCAGAGCCGACATATTCCTATCCAAAACCGCAGCGGAAGAGCCGTCCGAAACCAGCCGAAAAAGAAACCACAACAAAGCATCCACCCTCTGAACGTCAGACGAGTCACCACCTACCCAAGCCACCGTTCTGTCCCAAGCATCCCAAACTTTACCATACGCCGCCCAAGTCGCTGGAGCCAAAGAGGACCTCACAAGTCTTGCAAACAGGCGGTCCCTATCCGCCACAGCTCCTCCGGGCAATCCTGCCCCACTTCGCACGCTCCAGGGGCCACCTCTCGAAAACGCACCCACTGAAAACGAGACAAAGAATCAGCAACCACATTCAAAAACCCCGGAACATGCCTCGCCCTAAAAACCACATTCAAAGACATGCACTGCAACACGAACTTACGCAACAACCGAACTACCGGAACTGATGCCGCCGACAACCGGTTCACCGCATGAACCACCGCCATATTATCTGAAAAGAAAATCACCTTCCTATTCCTCAACAACTCACCCCACAACGACAACGCCACCACCAACGGAAACAACTCCAAAAAAGCCAGATTCCGCATAAGCGGGCTCCCATTCCAAGCCTCCGGCCACCGTTCCGCACACCACCGGCCATTAAAATAAGCCCCAAAACCCACGCTACCGGAAGCGTCAGTGAACAGCTCCAACTCCTCCGCAGAAACCGTCAATTCCCGGAAAATCACCGTACCGTTGAAATGTTGGAGAAATGTATCCCACACCTCCAGATCAGCCTTCATGGCTGACGAAACTCTAATAAAATGGTGAGCCGACCGCACACCAGACGTAGCCCGAGACAAGCTGCGACTAAAAACTCGCCCCATTGGAATCGCCCGTCCCGCAAAATTCAATCGCCCAAGTAAGGACTGCAAAGTCTGCAACGTAACCTTCCTGGAACCACGCACTTCCCGCACCGTTTGCCTCAAAGCCAACAACTTATCCTGCGGCAACCTGCATTCACCCCGAACAGAATCAATATCCAACCCCAAAAAACTCAAACATGTAGTGGGACCTTCGGTTTTACCCGCCGCCAGGGGAACCCCAAACAGATCAGCCACCCACTCCAACGTACGTAACAAATACCGACAGTCGTCAGAACCCGCCGGACCAACACAGAGAAAGTCATCTAAATAATGCACCAAAAAACGACTCCCCGATTCCTCCTTCACTACCCACTCAATAAAGGAACTGAATTTCTCAAAATACGAACACGATATGGAACAACCCATCGGCAAACATAAATCAACGAAATAGCTACCCTCAAAGAAACAGCCCAACAAATGGTGACAATCCGGGTGGATCGGCAGCAACCGAAAAGCCGATTCCACGTCCGCTTTTGCCAGCAGCGCCCCAGGCCCAGCCTTCTTAACCAACTCGACCGCCTGGTCGAATGATGCGTAAGAGACCGAACATAGCGCTCTATCGATGTCATCGTTCACCGACAATCCTCTAGGGTACGACAAGTGATGTATAAGCCTAAACTTACCCACCTCCTTCCTAGGCACCACACCTAAAGGTGAAACACGTAAATTAGCTAACGGTACGGTGTCAAAAGGACCCGCCATCCTACCCATATGTACCTCTTTAAACAACTTATCCCGAACCACGTCCGGAAACTCCTTTACCGATTTCAAGTTCCGCAAACACCGACGACAATCGCGAACACTAAAAGGAATGAAGAAACCATCCCGAAAACCATCCCGCAACAACACAGCGTCCTGCGAGTTACCGAAGCGGCTTAGCCACGGTAGCATCGCGTCTAACTTCACTGGGGTTTTGCCCAGGGGTAACTGCTGGAGTGGCAGCCCCCCCGGACCCCCCTGCACCACTCGACTTCCCACGTTTAAAGCATCTGTTGAGGCTATGCCCACCCCCGCAACCGGAGCATTCGTGCTTAAACTTACAAGAAGCCCCCCATTTACACTGGCCCTCGTTAAAGAGCCAGCAGAACCCTTTCCTATTTGCGGCCGACCCGGAGGCCTGTCCCCCCACGCCGGCCCCCTGCTGAAAGGGAGAAGCCTTTTGCGCCATCATCAGCTTCATCCAGAGGGGAAGGTCCATCTGGTCCCACCTCATCCCTGGATTGGCCGACAATCTCTGCCTAAACTGCTCGTCGTACCGCCACCAGGCCAAGCCGCCGTAGGTACGATAAGCCTCCCAAATACCATCAACGTAACAAAACAGGGACGAACACAAAGCAGGCGATTTCTCCCCAATAACGCTAGCTAATATACAAAACGCCCGCAACCAATTACCAAAAGACTTAGGTATCTTCCGATACCTCCGTCTCTTCTCCTCCTCCTCCTTCTTGCTATCCTTCTTATCCTCCTCTTTAAGATCTAAAAATTCCTCCAAAGGAAGAACGGAAAAGATTTCGACATATTCCCCCTTCCACACCTTTTCCTTAATCTCTTTTTTCAAGTGAGCACCTAACGGACCAGCAAAAGACACATAGGCGTTCTGCTTCGCCGCATCAGGAATCTCCCCAGCCAACTCAGCTCGCTCACTCACTACCGCAGCCCCCACATCACCCGACACCTCACTACTAACACCGCCGGACCCCACTACTGCCACCTCCGGCACTGAACCAACAACACCTGAACCCAACGAATTCACCCCCCCAGGGGCCCACACTTGATCTACACGGGGGGCCTGAACATCCACCTGCACCCACGACTCTAACAAGCCTTTTAAACCCTGCAATAATTGTTGCGCTTGTGCCCCAGATGACAACTCACCACCTGAACCCTCAGCCGCAGAAGGCCTCTGGGCCGTATCCAGACCGCTGCCAGCCGAAGATGTCCCAGGCACGGCCGCATCTAAACCTCTGCCAGCCTCAGATGTCCCTGGCACGGCTGCCACATTCCGGTCCATGGAGCGATGCCGACTCCCACGATCCCGAGATGAACGACCTCCACGCCTGCGGGGAGAAGAAGACAACCTGGGCCAGACCTCCTGCTCAACCATCCTCCTGGAACGTCTGCCCTCCCTGCTCCCGGACCGCCCGCGACGATATCTGGCATCCCCCCTCCGTGGGCTCCTGCTGAGAGACCTGGACCGGCTGAACCCTTCACCCGCACTCCTGCGGGCCGAAACCGAATCTCTGTCCCTCCTGCGTCGCCTCACCCGGTAACGACTTCCCCTGGAGCGATCCTTGGATCTCACGCTGCTGCCCTCCTGCGACCGTGATCTGCCTCTGTAGGCCTGGCCCGAACGGCCCATCCGCCTTTCTCCAGACCCCTCGTGGGCCGTGCTCCTTAGCCTGTGCACGCTATGCCTGCCCGTCTGCTGCCGCTCCACCACACCAACAGCACCCCCTGCCGCCAGGGAGCCCGCTGCATCACTCCCATCACGCTCAGCCAGCCGGCCGCACTGCTCAACAGCGCCCCCCCGAGGGACAGGGCCCGCTGCTATCCCCGGGCCCCTTAAAGCTGCACCCTCCGCGTTGGGAAGGCCCACTGCCCTTCGCCCGCCACTTAGTGGACCCGAGCCCGCACCCTCCTGCTCACCACGTGGCTCAACTGCATCCTCAGCCGTCCCAACAGCGCCATCCCGGCCTGCCGCGTGGTCACTGCTGCTCCCGGCTCTGCTCCTGGTCCTGGAAAGGCTCCCTGCCGCAGCCTCCTCACCGCTCCGCCGCTGCAGAACCTCCTCCGCCGCAGCTCCACGTGTCCGGCGCCGTTCCTGCGTCACCGCTGCTGTCGTCGTCGCCGATGCCGCTCCACTACTCCTCCTCCCGCCGATCCGATCACCGCTCTGCCGCTGCTCCCGGCGTCGTCCTCCACGTGCTGCCTCAGGACTCAGCCGCTGTGGAGGTCGGATCTGCCGCACAGGCCGGGCTGATTCCCCGGACGCTGTTCCAACTTCAGCCAGCAGAGGGCCAAGGCGTTCTTGCAGCCATCCAGCTCCCTTCTCCATGGCAGCCACTCTGATCCCCTCCAGCAATGCTCCGACGTCAGCATCCATCCTGAAAAACAAAAAGAGAGAAGAACCCCAAACCTGATAACGTCCAAAGAAGAACAAAAGCAGGTAAGTGGCTCAAATTAAAAGTGACCGTTATCTAAAATGTCCGCCTATTTATAGCACCAGAGAGGCCCCACCTACTAAACCCTGCAACCAACCCCAAAACTAGAGGCATAACACAAGCCCTCCTCCTAGCTCTGTCAAGGCCTGCTCCGCTAAGCTGCGCTGCTCCTCTGGCCACATTTAACATTGCTGGTAAAATAAACCTGCTCGGTGCTGCCCCTGTGTTATTGAATAGACTGATTATTGAATGATGTCCGATTCCCCCGAAACTGAGGTTACTCCAACGGGAACAGGAGGTTAAGATGACTGCTCCCATGGTGTATATAGAAGATCGATTTTTTTTTATTATTATTATTATTTTTTTTTTTTTTTATTTTATTTTTTTTATATGTTCATTTCACAGTTTATTTTACTGTTGTATATATACATATATATAATATATATATATATATATACTACTATATATATTAATATATATATATATACACCATTGGATAGGCTTATTTGGGGTAAATGAACGATTTGGGAAAGGGTTAACCCCTTTTTTTGCACAGGTGTAAAAAAGCTTTGGTGGTCTTATATGAGCCCCCCACATGGATTGATTGACAGTTCCTGTTCCAGGACAATAAAGCATTAATTCCTTTAGGTTTATAATCCGCTCTCCCTGAAGCCATTAAGTGGACGGCGTGTTTATATCTGCCGCGTCCCGTTCAAAACGTTTTATATATTTTTAAAGAGCGCCGATAAAACCAAGGGTCATTTTTTTCTCAGGTAATATAATTTATAGCCTCTTGTCTGTCTCTATGAGATTTTCCGGATGAAGCTCAGGTTATTTATTATTATTATTATCGCATTGACTCGCTTGATATATTGCATTGTTTGGTTAAAAACAACGTTATGATGTTAGTGCTAAAAAAAGAAAGAAAAAAAAACTGTACAAGGTCATATGGTATGAGAGCATTTTATGGCATTGAAAAACATAGTTATATAACTGATTGATAGATGGCAATTATGCTTTTCTTTGATTTTTAACATGCGCAATAAATATGGAAAGCATGTAGATGGAAAATACATTTAAAAGGAATTTTGTTGGTCTTTTGAATCGTTTTCCGCCCTATTTTATAGAAACCGACGTACTCACAAAAAAACGAACTAAACAACTTGCATAATAAATAAAGCAAGAGTGGATTTGTTAGAATAAAATTACATTTTTAAAAAAAAAATGAGATACTGTAAAGAGTGGAACATCCTTCCGGCAGAGGTGGTAGAGGTTAATACAGAGACGGAATGTAATTCTTCAGGGGTTAGGCGTAAGGATATGCAGACAAAGCCAAGGAAAGGTAAGGTTTGAGGTTGAGAAAAAAAGCAGACTGGATAGGTGGATGGCTCTTACTTACTATCATTTCCACCCAAAAGCTACACATCTTAATAATAATAATAATTAGTAGTAGTGGTATTTATTTTGTTTTTGCTGTTAGTAGTAGTATTTATTATGCGTTGTATCAGTAGTAGTATTTATTATGAGTTGTATTATTACTACTAGTAGTATTTATTATTAGTATTATTATTAATAGTAGAATTATTGTTAGTAGTAGCAGTAGTAGTTATTATGAGTTGTATTAGTATTTATTGTTAGTATTATTATTAGTAGTATTAATTATTATTGTTAGTAGTAGAAGTATTTATTAGTTTTATTAGTAGTAGTAGTAGTAGTAGTATTTTATTATGAGTTGTATTAGTAGTAGTATTAGTATTTATTATTATTAGTAGTAGTATTTATTTTGAGTTATATTATTAGTAGTATTAGCATTTATTATTGTTATTAGTAGTAGTATTTATTTTGAGTTATATTATTAGTAGTATTAGCATATATTATTATTAGTAGTATTTATGAGTTGTATTATTAGTAGTAGTAGTATGTATTAGTGTTAGTAGTAGTATTATTGTTGTTTTTTAAGTATTCCCAAAAAAAGGAGAATAAATACTGCCCTGCGTGGGTTTGTGTAAAAGCTTGTTTTTGGAACCATTGTAAATATGGCGATTGTTTCCACTATAATAAGAAAGGGACATTGTGATAAAACATTACTAAGTAGTTAGACCCCACATACTTAGTTCTTTAGAATAGCAAGTCACTACTACGTTGTTTTTTTTAATATACACGTTAATTTGCTTAATTTGTTTGAATATTTATTAACGCAGAGCCTCGCTTTGTGCTGCAAATCTTGCAAAACAATGTAGTCGCCACAAATCATGGCAATCACTTGGGTCTTCCAGGCGTAGCCAAGACATTAAAAACATTCATCGCCAAACTGGGCAACACGGCCACGGCGATCAAGAAGGGGGCGACTGAAACTTTGTGAAGCTGCGTGAAGATGACAGATCTACCTCCCGAGGTTATCGCTTCTTATCAGACACGAGAGTTATTGGCTTGGGCTTCCGGTGACTGCGTCCGAGTCATTCAATAATAAAGTAATGGGGGAGACTTACTCAGAGCATGAGTGTTCTTCTTCTCCGAATGTATTTAAATTGCACTAAATGACTGCGAAATCCCAAAAAACCAAACAATTATAAAGCGAAATAATTTAGCTTGGCTACGGGTTACACTGCAGCCTTGGTACAGAAATATTAGTGAATGAATGAAGCCTCACAACATTTCGCAGAAAAGTTTGCCATCCAGCGCTTTCCGAAGAGAAACGTCTGAAGGCCGCAGGGCTATTTTTATGTGTTCTGAACACTTGCCCTAATTGCGGTGCACTTTTCTCTGCGTTATCCCGGACAGCATATTAATAAATAATTCATATGTTTGAATAATTCATGCAGCTCGATAACCCCTGTGTAGGTCCAACGCGCAGGTTATCTGCACCTCGCTGCACACCAGCCTCACGGTGACAGTCTCTATGCACTGGGGAAGACAAAATGTTTACACACTATAACTCCCATCATCCTCTGCCAGCCAAATAGTTCTTTTCCCCTTTAAACACAAGCCCGGTCTATAGGGGCTGGTGAGGACGCAATAGATTGATCTGTGGCATAATATATTTCGAGGTCTGTAAGTGAATTGCTAGAGAGTTGGGAAGGTAGGAAACATCTGGGCGATCGCTCAGATTTCCACGCGTTTGTCTGTTTCTCTATAGACTTGAATCGATGCGCATCTGTGCCGAGGAACCTGTCAATGAGACCAAAGTGCCAAATGAAACCGTAGCCCGCAATTTATCAAAACTCCAATTCAGATCTGTATCCGGTAACTTTGTTATCCAAATAAGCAGCAGACGCGGAGAGTCACGGTTTGGGAGAAAGTCACTGAAATGTAGCGTTTTCAGCTTCGCGCACGGAAACTCCAGTAATAAATCATGTGCCGAGATTCCAAACCTTCGCCGTCCTTTCATACCCAGCACAGGCGTTCAGCCCTTTCAACATATCCTGCATGTGGAGCTGACGCACGTCGCATCTCCCGCTCCCCATTGCCTCCTCGTGGAGGTTTAGATGCACTGATCCTGATTAATACGTTGCATCTCTACATTTAGTACGAATCGCTACTAGATTCGCCCCGTTAACTGGTGATTGGATAACAATGTATCTGAACTCTATCCCTCTGATATTCTAGTTATGGATCGTGCATGAACCCGGGACGGTTCCTTGGTGTAGGTGGCCCTTGATGGAAACGTATAATGGCAATTAATGTATCTGTCTGACAATCCCTGTCATCGTTTAATTAATAATTTCCTACCAGGTATTTTTAAAGGCTTATAGGTTTTGAAGAACAGGAGATGACATTTAAAGAGGAGGCTCACAACCTTCGCTATATAACTTTTAACTCTTGCAGGGAAACTATTTGGACCTAGAAAGGTTATGGCTGCTTTGTAGCTCTTAGGTTCCATCGCTGAATGCTAACAGTATAGATTTGTCCGAATTTGGGTTAATCTTTTAGGTTAGCTTTACATAGTTTAACTTTCTTCTCATTAACCTTCAGCGCCTGGTTAACCTTCACCTTCTCCTCCTTCTTTAACTGACCCTATATTTAAGATCTACTACATCGCAATGCATTGAACACGCGTACTTTGTGCGGTACACGCTTCAATCCTCGTATGGTTTGTGTTGTTAGTGTGTTGTGTTTGCTGCTTGGCATGCGTCGGATTAGCCCGATGTCTGAGGGATAATTAGTGGCGCCGGTGGCACCGTCTGATCATTTATGAGCAGCGTCTCTGGTCTTCTGTGTGGAGGGTCAGCGAGAACGGACCCGGGAGACTCTGTTGTTCATCCTCTCTCTCTCCTCGTTCCCCAGCTTCTCTTGTTTAGTAGATAAAGAGGGTTCAACGATCCTTGTGACATTCAGAATGAGGATTTAATTTTCGACGTGCAATATTTCATTCTCTAGAAAATGTCATCTTACGTCTGAGTGCTTCTAGAGCTCCGTAAAGCTTCTCGTTGATGAGGTGGGCTTTACGTGCGTCGCTGTCTTTCTGATCGGTGGCCGGAGTTTAGCACCGATTGACAGAATATTCTATAATATCCTAATTAAAGCAGAGCTCCTAGGCTTCCTTGTAACAGCCAAGATTGATTAACCCATTCAGACCCGTTTCCTTTTTTATATTATGGAACTGGAGTGATTTTAAACAATGCATTCAGATGGGAGAATTTAGAATTTTGGGATAAGGTCTGATTATTCTATATGCCTTTTAACAAATGTCTTCTATCGCGTGTCTCTCAGCTGTTATGGTGTTATAATTCCTTTATGGTTAATACCGGGTCGCGTCTAAACACGAAGGTGTGAAGTTCCACCAACGCGGCGAGGGCCAGGCGTATTCGGAAACGCTCTGACGTTCACATCTTTCCATTTTTGTACTGATGCTGATTTTTTTTTTTACGTTTTCCCCTTTTCAGTGATATCGTTTCAGAGATATTTGGTGTCAATGTATGGAATGATTCTGCCAGTACCGCAGCCCATATATAATCCATAGTAAAAGAAGCAACATAGGCGTATTGATTCTATTAAACTGTAAAATAACTTGGGGTTTGTCAGACTTGGAATAATATAGGGTAACCGTGCTTCTAAAATATACTCGGTGAGCAGCATTCTGTCGTTGGTAAATATTTAATACAATGTTTCAGTTAGACTGCAATTGATATCACTTAGTTATATAGAGGTCAATGTAGATTTTTGGCAGTCTGTTGGATAGACGCACGCGCTGATCCTTTAGGTGATGTTAGGTGGGTCTTGTATGGCTGGGGGGGGGGTACCCAAGACTAACAGTGGGCTCCTGACCAGCTTTATATCCTGAACCATAGAATTGCTGCAGATGTAAAGCGTTACCGCCAGCTGTGACGTGAGATTCACATCTAGAACTTACAGAATAGGACATTGGTGTCGGGCAAAGTGAAGATTATACGTGTATACTGAGTTATCGCTGCTGTTACAGATTGTGGGTTATGTGGGGGCTCGTCCTCTTGGGTCGTAAGCATTTAAACATTGACATCTCCAAGGTCGGGGTTCTATTTTTTCTTTAAATATTATCAGTTACTTGCATGTGGTTCAGTGAAATATGTTGTATAAACTAATCTGATATAACGTCGTATGGAGTAGCATGACTGGCACAAAAGCAGTGAGATAAATCTGGAAATATCATGGCAATGAACAAAACATTAAAATATTGAGGGGGTTTAAGCCTGCATGGGATAGACATAAGGCTGTCCTGAACATAGGGTCACCTAGCAAACAGTGCTTGGGCTCTTTAAGAGAAAATGGCTTTACATATTCACTGTATATCCAATACTTAATATCACAACAAACCATAATAGTGTAATGTCCAAAGACTTAATGAAGTTCGTACACAGAGATATAACACAGGGAGCATAGGGAGTCAACTCATGGCTAGCTTGTAGAGGAGCTGACCATAACAAATAGAGGGAATATCTCGGTTGGGTCTATTCAATAAGAAGTCAGTAAAGTTAAAAGTCAACTTGACAGACTGCACCAGTCATCAGTCATATGCCCCCCCCATGCTGACACTCGGAAAACGACTTGCAGATTTACTAATCCATGGTGTCTATTCACTGAAGGGAGATTTGGCAGGAGATTGTCTTTTAGATCCTTGATTATTCATTATGAAGGTCCATCTGCAGTGAGCTTCTGGCCCTGTGTAATAAATCAGCATCCGTTATCTACAGTAAGCTCCCTCATTAAATTATACAGTTGTCAGTGTTGGTCCTTCACAAGAAATTGTAAAGTAAGAGGGTTAAAAACCACAACTTCCCTGGCAATGCTCCCTGAATGAAGTGAATAAACACCTGTTGTTTAAGAGGGTTTGCGACTTTAAATTTTGCGAGTAATGGGCGAGGGAATGCTAGTTTAATGTGAACTTGCATGTCCTCACCTGAAATATGCAACCCAGGCCACTTTAAATAAAAACAAAATGTTGGGCATATATATATATCCTTATCACTTGTTCGTGGGAATGGGGTGTTAATAACTATTAACAAAAAAATCCTATAGATGCAAAAAATCCTATAGAAGCATTGGGTAGGTGGAACAAGTGTGGAAGTTATCGGATCATTCAGCATAAAGGCTTTACTCAATGCAGGACAAGTTACAGGAAAGGTCACCTTAGGATCAATTTGAGAATTTCCCCAAAGTTAATCAAGTCATGGACCCCTGACTTCTATGGGGGTAACCTCAGGCTCAAGCTAAATGCAGCTTGTCACAATGTCATACAATGCCCCAAATCCAACAGAAATCCACCAAAGCTTCCACCAAACCTGCGATTTGCAGGATGAATGCCCAGAAAATCCACTTATAACTGGAAGATCCAATTGCTTAAAGGGGGAGGCATAATAGCCCCTCAATCTCTATCCCTGACACCGCTGAAGCCTTATTATAGTCTTATTAACATACTACCTCTGACCTCATAATCACGCTCCGCGCTTTGCTGTGTTACAGAGTTAGTCGTCGTTTTCATGAGATGAGTCTTAGATGGGTATGCAAGATTAGTTTGCTTCTGTAGATAAATTTAATGATCTGATAATGTTACCTAAATAAAAAAAAGTAATTGTGAATTATGTTACTTGCTTGCTGAGAATATATTATTTCTCACTTATAGCATCGGATGCCATCATCTCATAGAGGGTGATTTGTTACATTTGTTACTCCAGAGACCAGCCACATCCTATAGTTTAAAACTGTATATTTGTAAGGACCTATAATCCTATAATTGTGACCCAATTTTCCCCTTTTCAGGGATCAGAGAGACAAATTGAAATTTGCTCCACTGTCCCATGTTTTTTTTAAAACTATGTGAAAAACCTCCTAAGATTCCAAGTGTATCTAACTTTTTTAAAGTTCGGAGTGTGCATATTGAAGGCATATGGTGTTAGTGATACAGTATATAAAGCACAACGCACACATACTATAGAGGCCATATGGCAGCTCGTGTCGGCCAGGTTATATTCTGCAGCGTATTCTCCAGGCGTGTGTCCGGTTTTTGCTGATATTCACTCACTCTCGCAGAACCTGTCCAAACTGAATCATTTTAATATTCCGAATAATCATTTTTCTTCAGAACAACGGGATGGGGGGGGGGACCAAGAACACGCACTGTATAACTTCAAGTTTCACTCAACAGCAAAGCCTATTGAAAAAAAAAAATTCAATAATAAATTACTTTATTTTTTTTCCATTCCAAGTAGATTGTATACTCAGCTGCACAATCTTCACAGCTTCACCAATGTTCAACCCAAATATTTCATTATTGTTTTAAAATGTACATATATACCGAATGAAATTATTATTAACCCCCTAGACGGTGTATTTTTGTGATGTACGTAGAAGATAAACTAGTGGGCTTTAGTGCATTTAAAGGGACAGAATCATAAATATACAACGTTTGACGAAAATATCTGTACATTTTTAAGATACTTGTACATGTAGCTAAAAAAGTGTTTTACGCACAGAAATTTCTGTTACATTGTAGATATACTATATTCTTTGTTTCTCCTGGATGATATAGGTGGGATAATCTCGATAGACACAAGTAAAAGATCCCTGAGTCCTTAAGACGTGTGTATTGGTTGCTATGGCGATAAAACCACTTTTCAAACTTTGCATCTTCATCCACATGACTTTTTTAAAATATATTTTTCAACGAATAATTTAACTTTTGGAATATATTAATATACTCCTATATAATGAGAAATAACGTGAATTTAAAAAAAATATGTAAAAAAAGAGCATGGAGTGTGCAATATGGGAAGAAAAACATTTTTTTTTTTCCTTGTGGATGGTGGGGGCTTGGTGTGAAAAGAAAATCATAGGGAGCCTTGGCTGCGGATGACAAGATGAATAGGTGGTCTTTTTGGGTGCAAGCTACAGAATTCGTTAAAATGTTTTTATTGGAAAAATATCGGGATAAATTACAAAAAAATTAAAGATTGCGTCGAATTCAGTCTAGAAGTTGAGCGGCTAATTCTCTGGCTTTCAGAATGCCTGTGAAGACCAAACTTCTTCAGAAAATCTTTTTGTCTTAATGTTTACGATAATTTGAGTCCTTGGGGGTCTTCGTTAGGATAGCTGGTATGAATACTGCTTCTCTTATACTATATTTTTAATAAAAGTGTTAATAAGCACGCGTTTGCTTGGATTTCGCGATGGATTGCCTTTCATACAATAAATCAACAGAATATCAATCAGAGCTTTTAGCTATAAAAAGTGATAAACAGCTTTCTAGTGGGCCATCTGTCGCCATCGTTATGTGTAATGATGTTATTTAACATTTGGATCAGATGCCCATTTAATCCGCGATTCTTCCGTGTGCCTCGGGATTCATTACCTGTCATTAAACGCATGCTCTGGGACTGCTAAAAAGTCAGAGAGGCGACGTTGACCTGAAACGAGGACGGTTTTGCCAGACAAACTCTATTTGACTTTGGGGCAATTTCATTCAGACTGGGATGAACTAGAAATTCGATTTAAGTTTGATGCCAGGGTTATAAGATTGAAATGCCGGGAACCTGTATTCACCTGCCAACCCCATCTCTTTTGGAGGCCAGGTACATCCATCACAGGTACACTCCAGCCATCAAACCCACTTTAATGCATATAATAGCCGAGGGGGCCTAATGGTTGGGGGGATTTGCCCCGTCCCCAGCCATTTGCCGTGGAGGAGAAGTGATAAGCAGAGCACATCTCCTGACGTGTTATACACACAGTCCCAGCCTAGCAAATTGTCTTGGGGTCTCTAAAAAGACCCCTATAGCGCATGTATGGAAAGAAATCACACCCATTGCTTTCAATAGGATCACTTTCCTGCCAGTGATTGGTTGCTTTGCAAAAGCTTGAGACACAGAATAGACAGGAAGCTGCCGTTTTGGGGCTGCAGCTTCTACTAAAGGTAGCTCTTTTGAAGAATGTATAATAAAGTATTTACAAAGCACTTTAATTTGCATTCTCTGTTGTCTATACCGCCTGTGACACTGGAGGGGGTACTTCTAAGCTTTATAAAAGAGCCCAAGTGGTCGGGGTACAACCAGTAATATTTTCTGGAGCAATGGCTGTCAGCGCCTTCAGCGATTCGCCGGCCAAAGTTCTACTCCGGGAGTCTTTATGTATTACTGAAGTCCCCGAGTCCTGCGCCTGTGGAAATAAGCAATACAGTAACAATAGGAACTTGTGAACATTATTCCAACATTTTTTAAAATCTTATTTTATTCTGCATGTAATATGTAAAAACCGTAGACACAAACAGCGTTAAGACGGTTTCTTAGGGGGAAAATAATAATGTTGCATGCATTAAGCAGACGGGGAGGATCTTCAGACCTGGAGGTGTTCGGTATAAAGCTGGGCTTTTACGTCTTCACGGAAGGCAGATTATATAAATAGCCTGTGTATGAAAACCTTGGTATAAATACGTTCTCTTAAGGCCTGGAGAGAGGGATGCCGGGGCTTGTGTAGGCGCTGATTAACAACAATGGGAGTCAGCATCCTCGCCGTGGACCTGTTACTGCTGAATATCGAAGCTCAACCACTAAAAGATGAAGCATAAATTTGTCTTGCGAGCTCCGCTGAGCCGCAGCGTCGGCTTCTCTGGTGCCTTCAATTTACTTTATTTCTCGAACATTAGAGAGGATTATCTTACTTAAGATAAATTGGGCGCTGAACGGAGATTGACGCGTCTCAACTGCGATAGGAACTCTGTCGTCACAGAGTACGTTAGGGGCAGCTGGGGTGGATGCACAATGACGTTCACTAAGATGCGAGCAAGTCGTGCAGGGAACCGGTACACGTGGAAAAACTATTGACTGACATATTTACGTATCCAGGAGAAGCCAACGTGTTGGGGGTTCTCTGAAAGACCCTTGTAAATATCCATATTTAGATGACTTTTTAGTGATCTGCGTGTTGCCTGCTGCTGAGATATGATGTCATATGATGGAGTGATGCAATAGCCGTGAGAAAGGCAGCGTTAGTGCAGCGATCTGTGCATAGACCTCAACCCCAGACTATGGTGGCTGTTGAGGGGACCTGGACCCCGGGCAGCTGTCTCTCCTGCACCATGTTAAAAATAACCATGCATAACGGTTATAAATCATTTGGGTTTGGATACAGCTCTACTTGAAGGATTGGTTTTCTTTTTAACCTGTGTTAATGCGGTTAGATTCTAGTTACACCTGTGACTTAGCACAAAGCTAACAATTTAATGTCTGGTTTCCTTTATCCCGTGGAAGTTCAAGGCTCTTATGGCAAATGTGAGTATTTAGGCGTTTGTGGTGTTTTAGACTTTTTGCCCTCAAATGTGTGAAGTTCTAGACCTGAAGTGGGAGTTCTGTTCTTTTCTCTGTTACTGTGTTTTATGCAGTTATATCTACTTTTGATGCTCTAGGCTTTGATGGAGTTGCCTAGGTCTGCATGCCAGTGTGTCATGACCTAGGCTCACCTCGCAAGGTGTGCTGTTCCGTACATGCGCTGGAACATGGTTATTGGCATCTCTCTTATCGAGTCCTTACATCGGCTTCATGTGACCTTTTTTCTTTTTCATTAAAGGTGAACAATGAGAACGTTGTTAAAGTTGGCCACAGGCAGGTGGTTAACATGATCCGGCACGGAGGAAACCACCTCGTCCTGAAGGTTGTGACGGTCACCAGGAATCTGGATCCAGATGATACGGCCAGGAAAAAAGGTAGCGTTCATCTCCTTAACGTTTCGGTGACGCAGGGGTTATATCTGTGGCCCTGGACGCTTAGATCATAATGTAATATGACGGGCGATCTCTCTAGAAAAGTTTTTTTAACTACTTCCCAACTATGGGGTTTGTGATAATGGAGAAAAAATGTATAATATAAATGAATCTATGTCTATGAATTGTACGTTCATGTTGCCATTTTCCATCACGCACATTCTCTCTGTTATCCTGGGACCCCCTTTCAGAGCCCAGACCCCATTTAAAGAATTCCTGGGAGGAACGAGCGCCATCAAACTAGATCCCTCCTTGGACAAATTCTTCTATGAACCCTTTGTCAGCCTTTTCTTCTCCCCTGGGCTCCAGAACCTCGATTCTGCGGTGTGTTTCAGATCTCGATGTAAAGGGATCCATCTCCTGCTCAGCCGCATTTGTTTTTATCTAAAAAAAGCATTATTTTGCTAGTTTTTCTGAAGTATAGTTCCTAAAGCCAAATTCTGTAGATGTTGCCATGACAATTAGCAGAAACATGCGATTTTCGGGGCATAACAGAGAATAATAATGCACCAAATCCATTGGTGTCTGGGGGATAAAGGAACGTTCACCGTATCTGTCTGGTCCCCAGAAAATAGTCGCTCTGAGAGGTTTATTTATTAAGAGGGCAAGTGCCGGGGTCACTGTTGGGACTATGGATGTTTGCTGTGTCTCGTCAGTCCAAAATCAGCCGTACAGTTTATGCAGATCAATTTCTTTCCACGGCAGCAGCTCATTACAATGTTACCATGTTATAAAGCACGTGTCATCTGATCTGTAACAATTGTATCTGGCAGGCTCACATAACGTGGCAGCTTTCGTTTCATTGTTTGTTTTCATTGTTTTCATCCTTTGTTCTTTTCGTAAATATTGGTTGAAGTTAGTGTAGCAACGCATAGTATAATCTGCGGCCATTCTTTTATTTACACAACATTGCAGACTTGTCATTAAAACCTGTATATGCTTCTGTTTAATACAAAGCACCCCCGCCTCCCAAGAGGGCTCCGACAACCGCTTTGTCCTTGCGGTCTAAATCAATGACTTCAGAACTTGAAGAACTTGGTAAGATTGTCGTCTGTACAGCATGCCGGGTCCCGCGTGGGGAAGGCCCTTGGATTGCTTACATCCCTCATTGCCCATCAGAGTTTGCGTTAATATGCCTAGCCTGGGAATGATTGCATGGCATGCATAAGTCACCAACATGCAAACCATACAACACGTATGACCTTCTGCATTGGGGGGGGGGTTCAGATGTTGCCCCTTTGTGTGATATTTCTACGTTTGTATAGCTTTCTCGCTCCTCTAATTTTTCTCTTATCTTGAATCCTTGGGCCCTCTCAGCAGTGGATAAAGGTAAGATATAACCAGCCGCGGCTGAAAGAACTGTGTGTCCTGGCTAATATCTTTCTGCTAGGGAAACCATCGTTCCTTCTTACCCTACAGCTATGTTATCACGCAGGGCTATCTCTCAGGGGTCATAGTGTCCATAGGTCCTGTCGATGTGTAGCAAATAGACTTAGAACAAAGCTGGGAGATCAGACGGCGTCCTTCCAATTTCTTGGGCTCTTCTTTATAGAAATAGGCTAATTCGGACAGACATGGCGACGTAACGGAATCTTACGGTCCTGCATTCTCTTCTTAACATTCCGTACTCAAAGCTAAGTAGCACCAGCCAGCAGAGAACAGGGCGAGCCAGTCAAAGAGAATCAGTCACTCCGATCACCGAGTACAGACAGGGTCAGCCATCAATTACATTACAAAGCAACCAAATCTCATTAACTCCTGGGCTTTACCGTAAACAAATCCAGTGGGGTCGACGGTAACGAAATCAGCCGTATATGTAATTAACCTTCTAGAATCAGAGGTGTGAGCGGTGTATTGTCCTGCAACATGCTGCTCACCCCTTTGGCGTTCCAACGTTTAAAGAAAAGCCAGCAAAACCTTACTGTTGCGCGTTAGCTTGATACTGAAATAATATCGCTAAAGTCATCGCAATGTCATGAAAAAAAAACTGCTTTATTATCATTACTCCAAGAACTAATCCAACATCCGGCACCGTGAAATAATCATAGACGTAGAACGTCGAAAGCCCACGCCATATAACCCGATCCTCTTTGCCTGTCCTGTAGGTATGGAGCGTAGGGGTTCATGTATGTCCTAATTAAATCACGCTTTATTATTATGATATAAACAATCAATAAATTGTACAGATAATAATAATATATCATTACATTATCATATGATATGTGATAATATCTCAGAACCCAACCGGCTGTTAGTATGCTAAGTTACTCTTAATAGTAGGTCCGCTTCTGCCGTGCCATGAATTGTATGATATACAGAATGAACATATAGATCGCTCCCACATCACGTACATTTCTGGTTTTCTCTGTATGAAAATGTAATTATATATATATTATAACACTGAGTTAATAAACAGTGGGACATGTGACCGGCGTTGCAAGGGCAGAATTATCGCAAACGTACGCAGACGATGTATCGCGCGGCCTTTGATATTATTTCAGTCTAGGGCTTTATCGGCTGCTTCCGTGCCCCGGTGACTGACTGAGCGATCGCTTATTGAACAGGATCACCAACTTACTCCGCAGGACTGATGGCTACAGACCGGGACGTCAACACCGGACCTTATCAGGCATTAAAGGGCAGAGTCTGTCACTTTTGGGCAAGAGCAGTCTCTTCGAGGCAGGATCGCGGCACAGCCCAGTATCAGTCCCTCCAGGAGAGGAAGCCCCTGTTAGGCAGGATCACTCACTACTGGACAAGATCCCTTGGGAAGCAGAAACGGTCGCTCAGCGAGAGGAGCCAACGCTATTCACATTGTCAAACCCTGCTGGGCACTCTCAGTCCTGACTGGGCGTTACTGGGAAAGATCAGCCACTATTGGTTTTTCCTGGGCAGGATCAGTCACTACTGAGAGGCCTCAATAGCTCAATGCTTCCTCCATTTAAAAGCAATTATCGATCGTACGAAGCGCTGCTGGTCATGCACAGCGGGGGTCCGCAGCAGAACGTTATTGAAAATATGTTCCGTTCCTTCCCTCTTTTCTCTTCCCTCTCTTCCCTGCTTCTCATCCACGAACCTGTATACCGATGTCTAAACAATGCTCTTCTCTTATATAATGGCTGACGCAAACCACGAATACTCGCTATTAACTGCTGTAATAATAACGTGTTCTGATACTTCGCTCGCTCGAACGCTGCTGGCAGGGGTATTCACGCGCTGGGGGTCCGTGTAAACTGCCCCCTTACATTTAAATGCACCTTCCGCTTGTTCTGTCTCTCCCTCCTCCTGAACCCCCTTTTTTCATCCATAATTCTTCGCAGGCCGTATAGAGGGCTTTCAGTTCTTTTGCTTCCGTTCTGATGGCATGTATCGTGCTTTCTAATGCTAGAGCTAAGCTAAAAGTCTTAAAAATGTAGCAATAATAACTTGAAGTTAGAAAAAAAGTAGATAATTTTCCATGAGAGACGACGTTCTTCAGATTCTACATAAAAGCATTTATACAGTTTTTTTGGCCACAGATAAGCAGTTTTATTAGTTAGCTTTTAAGAACATGATGTCATCTCCATCCATGACCTCATAGGTCCTTTCTTCTTTACTCCAGTAGAAAGAGAACTTTGAGACTTAAAAGCTCACATATTTCGACTGTATTGACCTATTAAAATGTTTCTATAAAAATAATCTTTTTTTGCATTAAATAGTATGTTTTTGTAACAATTACTTATTAACCCTTTGCGAAGTCGAGTGGAGTTTGTTTGTAAAACTCTGTTCTTAAAATATATCTGTGATGTCAAAGGGTAGCATTTAATTTTAGAATTAAATCATATCCATTAAAATTAAATTTCTTTTATAATTAACTAATAACTAAATTGCTAATTTTTCCTTTAACCCTGTTTTCTTATTGACGGTTTTTAACCCAAGGTTTAAAATTTAAAGCTCCTCTTGTTGGTAAGCGATAAAACGCTTATTTAAATGTTAAATTATTATTTTAAATAATTCAAAGCGATTGCCACGTAGATGTTCATATGACTTTAAGAATATAGATATATCCGGAAATGGTTTAATCTTAAATTATTTATTTAAAGTATTTTGCAATCAGACCTGTAACGTCGTGTTTTTTTGGGTTCTTGTTTTGCAATTAATCAGTGATATGGTGTATTATCTTAATTATGCGCTTTCTACACACAGGATGTCAAGCTATTCTGTATTTTATTCATCGTTTTTGCTTCTCTTTTATTCTCTGGTAAATTATAGGCTACTGTGATTTTATTTTGTAGCTCCGTATTTTCATGTCATGTAATACCCTTCCGTGTAATATCGAGCAGGACTATTATCTGCCATATAAAGGAATAATAATGTTTGAAAATGAAAAGACGTATTTTTGTGTGTTTTTTATTTTTTGTGCCTGGAATCTGTCCCCTACCCTTAGAGGCAGACACAGAGGATCTGTTTATTTTAATTATTTTATTTATGCATTTATTTTATTGTACTCTGTTTTTAGAGGGCTGTCCTTTAATGACCTCTGTTTTATTATTTTTTTAGGTATTTTATTTTGTTATTTTTAAGGGGTATCCTATAAATGCTCATTTATTTTTTATTTTAGGTATTTATTTAATTTTTGATTTTTAAGGGTATCCTATAATGGCCTCTATTTTATTATTTAAGTTAGGTATTATTTTATTGCTGTTTTGTAAGGGGTTATCATATAATGACCCTCTTTTATATTGTATTTATATTTATTTTATTTTAAAAGGGTTTTCCTTATAATGGCTCTCTTTTTTTTTTTTATTTATATAGGCTTTTTTTTTAAAGGGTTTTCCTAAATGGCCTAAATCTTTTATTATTTATAGACATTTATTTATGCTATTTAAGGGGTATCCTATCATGGCTGCTCTTTCATTATTTTTTGCATTTATTTTATTTCACATTATTTTTAAGGGGGTATCCTATAATATCATCTCTTTCACATGTGCCGGGTTCAGTGTCCTATTGATGAGAAGCCACTGGGATGTTATAATTATTAAAAACAAGACAACTTAAATGTCCTAAATGCAGCTTTTTCTGCAGTTTGGTGATGCAGCAGATTGTAAACTTTTTTCTCTATTTCCTAGGAAGTTTCTCTGTCGGTATTTACTATTTCTTAAATATTTTTGCTCTATTCTGCGCACAGTACCATCCCCCCGCGTCTTTGGGTTCTATATATTTGTGTTTGATCTGGCGCCCGGTCGTAGTGTATTCTTATATTTAACAGAAAATAAACTGTTTTATATCGGCTGTGTGTGTTTAGGAGTCGCTCGGTATGGATTATTATTATGTGCATCGAATAAATTGTTAATCCTTTCCAAGAAAGTGTTTCTTTTTCTTAATGTGCGCAGAGATATAAGAAAAAATGTTAAATCAAGATTTAGTTGCGATTTCGTTATGTTTTGTGTGTTTGGATTTGACAATAAATTCCCTTTTCTATTTGCAAGCCTCTGTACGGAAAAAGAAGGGTAAGGGCGTATGTCACGTCTGCTGTGGCCTGTTCAATATGTGTTCTCGCAAAGTAACGACGTGTATCCTCTTTTTGACGAAGCCCCGTCCGTCTAACTGCATGACATCGAGCCCCGGTGTATCAGACATGTGGCAAGGTCTTCGTCTGTACTGAATCTCTGTTAGACTCTTCTGTGTCTCTTAGCCCTTTGTGTCGGTGGCTTCCTGACGTCTTCTCAATGGAGTTTGTGCTCTTTGTGTACGGAAGCCCCATCTCACCCACCTCAGTCTGGTTTACCAAGGGGATCGATAACACGAGTCAGGTCTGCAGGCCCAACTAGAACGAATAATATAGGTTGGATTATTTAATGAATATTATAACAAACATATTGGAGAATCACAGGAGTTATAGACTATCCACAGCTGGATAACCACAAGAGCTCTAATCTTAAAAAAAGATTATTTCCTTCTTTATTATTATTATTGTTTTATATAGCACCAATTCCGTAGTGTTGTACAATGAGTAGACAGGACATAACAAGTAGTATATAACATAACAATATGATGTAGAGAAACGGCTCGAAGGAGCTTACAATCTAGAGAATTAGCAAAGTGCTCTCCTGACCTCTCTCCACCATAGATACATGTGGTAGATACGGTGGTAATGAAGAGGGACGAGTGTCCTAATTCACCCTCTTTCACATTTACGTTATATCTAAAAACACCAGAAGATACAAATGTTTCCTTTTAAATCTGTATTCTTTAATTATAGGGCATCTCCAAAATACCATCTTTCTATAGGATTGGTTGAAAGTATGTCATATACTATTGGATAGGAACAAATGCCTAACCATTGCGCAGGATTGGATGTAGGTAATAAAAATAACATATAGTATATGTCACTATTGTGGCAAATGAACTGCATTGAAGGAAGGAATTCATTTTCTTATGATTTCAGAAGAGGAATTTTCTTTTTTTTTCTTTTTTTTTTTTTCCGGGGAATCACTTTACCTCTTATCGGTGTAGAGGTGTGTAGGTGGATAATAGGTGCAAACGGGTTCTTTGTAAAGTACGAAGACTCCTAAACACTATTTAGGTAGCTTGTCTCGTTCAGGTGGATCCCACTAATGTCCCACCATCTTCACTTTTACGGATTTAGAAACTTCTGGTGCTTCTGCCTGGCTTGTAGTTTAATCCTGAACTTCAATGTCCTTCTTCTGACCATAACCTGGACTTCATCTTCCATGGTCCCCATCAAGGGACACTAGCCGCTGCTTTTGCTTGGCCGAGTTTAGCTTTGCTTTTTATTTTTTTGCCTTTTTCTGCTTTTTTCCATCACCTGCTTGTGAAGCAACATAAAAAATAGAGCCTGTTTTTAAATAAGTCAGAGATCAGAGATTAAACCACTACCAGGCAGAAGACGGCTCTTTTAAAGCCCTGTTACTCCCCGATCAGAGCTGTCAAGTCTCAACCCAGAGTCAAGAAATATGCCCTCGTCCGCCATCGTAAAATGTAATTTTTCAACCACTTCTATTTCTTTGAATAGAACCAAGATTGCTGAGGCTAAAAATAGGCTTTAATTTAATTTATTTTTATCTCAAAGTTCACACCAATTCAGTATCTCTGTCACTAACACAAAAAATATATGTTGTCTTACTGGTCGCAAGGATGGAACGCAATGAACTTTACGTCAGAACATGACTTTTATTTCAATGTTGGCCAAGATATGGTCTACTTTATAGAGAGCTATAGAGTAGGGTAAACATTTAGTATGTAGCTGTCTCTACTGGCATCCCAAATGTTGTCAAAGTACATGTTGCCTTGTCCTCAACTAACATAAGGTAGACAGGAGTGCAAAGAACCCCTGTCATTGCCGCTTGTATGGGACCATAGCCAGCCGTTGGGTAACTCATTCAGTAAACGGCACATGAAGCATGTTTTTTGGTAAAGAGTCATTTTAAACAAAAGTTGGAATGCAAAGGACTGTCTACCATGTCTCAGAGCAGCTGGCCAAGGGTTAGGGATGAAACCTCTGAGTAGCATTCAAACAAGCACATAATAACTTGTAGCTTGTAGAGCCCAGATCCACCAGCCTTGGTGTCTTCAATATTGTTTAAGAGAATAATCAGAAGGGAAAGTGATGTCAACATCCATAAGCCATACCACCCGTGTAAGTGATGTTGGCATTTCGGAGCCCCCTCAGCCTTAGAGATACGGGGTGGGTGTCTGGTGCAATGTCTGTGCTAAAGGTTTTCTCTCCGTTTCTATGTAGATGTTCAGCTTTCAGATGTTGAGTGTTTGAAGAGGAGGATTGTTATTCGCGTTGCGCTAAGTAAACACTGCTTGCATGCGGGCTTTAAATGGCAACCATGCATGCCGCATAGAACTACAGACGGTTCCCGCTTGCTCGCCTGGGAATATGCTGCTGGCGCAGTGCCTTGTGAAAGACCATGCCTTTGACTCTTTATTTTTATTTTATTTCCCCGCTTATGAAAGCCAGCGGTTCTTCCTGAACGTGCATTCGTGTGTCTTGTGGCGAGGGCGCTGACCGAGTGCGCTCCTCTCTTTTCATTGCAGATAAAACGGAGGAGAGCGGGCCCTCGTCCAAGCCCTTGAGACAAGTGGATAACGTACCCTTAGATTCCAGAATTGCCACAATTAAACAACGCCCGTCCAGTAGATGCTTCCCTACTGCTCCAGAAACAAATGTGAGTAAAAGGCCTGGGCCGTGCCAAAGAATAAGACTTATCAGATGTCCCAGGACTGGTAAATCTTCCCACGCGTTGCGTATTCTTATAAATCTATGGCTTTGCCCACCATCCTCCCTCTCGCCCTTTGCATGCCACACGAAACATGGCGACCAAAGAGATAGTTATTTCATGCTCAGGATATTAAAACCACATCCTGAGATAAGTGGACCCCTTCCCACTTCATAGACCAGATACCACCAGTGACAGCTTCACTACCCAAAGCTAATTTGTGATGTTATCATAAAGTGCTGTTTGGGGTTTGCTGTCTTATCGGTTCAGGCTGCGATTTATTGCCTCCCTCCAAAGAACTCATGACCCAGCCTCTTCATGCTCATACTGAGGAAGCAGGCTTTGGGATAAGGTTTTTCCCAGGGCATCCAGCCGACGCTGGGCAGGGGGCTTGTCAGTCCATCACAACTCATGGCACTTGGAATGTTTTAATCTTGGGTCTCGGGAGAGGTACGTGCTGGCGTGTGTTCGGAAGTTTCTGCATTAGCCCTATTTTATTCTATTTTGTTGTAGTCGATGTATGATAGGCAGGGTATCGCTGTAATGCCTCCCGCAGTTCCAGGAAACCAGCAAGGCCCTTTTCTCGGTATACCCCGCGGCACAATGCGAAGGCAAAAATCGATAGGTAAGAAACCCTTTTCTGTCGTTTTTGTGTGTGTGCTACATACGCTGCTTTCCCGTGTTCCAGAGCTTAACGTGTCAGGCAGGATGGGAATCTGTCGGTTCCTATTTTGACATTTTTTTGCAGACAAGTTGGCTGTCCGGCATTTCTTCTTGGCTTATTCCCCATTCAGGCCAGCAATGCATTGGTGAGGTACTGGGCCCTGATACACACCAGAACAACGCACATGTCCCAGTCTACTCTGGACGTCTAAAGCACATAAGACATTGGGGGGGTAAATGTGTTAGCAGACTGGGCACATCAGAATATTTAGCTTCATCATGGCCTCCGAAGGCTGCGAAAGTCTCTTGTTCCTGTTGAAAATATATCTGACTTTATTGTGCTCATCAAGGCGAGCGATGCATTGCTTTCCTTGCTGCAGGGTTCCAAGGGTTAATCCCGCTGCTGTCGTTTATGTATTGTGTGTTGAACGCGGTCCTTGCTCTGTTTTCTGTCTGCATCCACGTAGAAATTTCCATCGTGCATCATTTCTGCGCAGCTGTGAACACATCATTTCTTATCACAAAAAAAAAGAGTGCTTTTCTAGAATTCTTTTCCTTAAATCTAATAGATGGCCCTCCGGGAAGTCCAGAGCTCTGCGGCCACAGATTTAGTTCATATGAATTATATTCTAGGCTAAATTCTTAATACTGAGATAACATTCTAGTGAAAGAATTTTTTTCTTTTTAAAAGAGAATTTGATGTTTGTTAATTTATTTTCTGTAGTTTTTTTTTTTTATGAGCAGTAAACGAATTTTATACGATCGGTCAGCTGCTGGAGACCCTCGTCCCCCAAACAGATGATGTGATGTGTTACACGCCGTGTCTTTTTGTATCCGCGTGCATGGCCGATGATATATACGTGCTTGATCTTGAGATGCGTAACACGGGGTGTTTGTGTGTTTTGTTGAGTTCTAAAGTTTGCATCGAGGCTTCCGTTTGCAGCATTAATGATTCTCTTTAAAACACTGTGTAATCTGATGTGAAACGATGAGGCAGCAGAGATGGAAAATTATTTTCTGCATAATTAACAAGCAATTTCCTTTTGTCAGACAGCAGAATCACTCTGTCAGGTTAGTAGTTTGGTACATTATAGGATGTGTAATTACAAACTGATTATATTTATACCTGCTCATTTGCATGTACCGATAGTTATATTTGTTAGCTGTAATTAATGCATATTAGCGGCAAGTTGTACCGATGCTTTTCATTGCCTTGTCTGTTTATTTACCATATAAAAGACTGGCGTCATTGTCACCTACAGGTATGCATTGTGAAGGTGTCAATAGAATTGATGTGACAGACAGGGCTGTATTAGGCAATGCACGGGGTTCCGCGCTCAGAGAATTATCATTGGAGGAGAAAATTATTCTAAAATGTAGTGTAAAAGAAAATACATCGCCTTAGGTAGTGGGGTTTCGAAGCCGGTTACTGTCACATCATGGTTTGTAACGTGAAATCATCTTTTCATTTTTCTCTTTTATAACTGTGATGTCATACAAGATTTGATCGCTCCTTCCTTATAGACGAACGCAAGACTCCCGTCGCTCGCTCTCTCCTGATCTTCAATTCATTAACCTGCAATTTGCCTGCGACTTTTAAATGTGCATTCTAACCCCCTGCCGCTACATCAAGCAACAAAAAAAGAAAGGGGGTCCCAATAACTCATTATTAACTGAATATCCCCTCTTCTATGATCCCATGTGCAGTGGAGGGTAATAAAAGGCTTCCCCCCCCCCGCAGCTGTGCCTCCTCTCACTCCTTTGTGGGATGGAGTTAAAGTAAATATTACCCTTGGGGTGGATTCTTGGTTAATACTACAAACTTTTAAAAATAAAAATCATTTAGTGTTTTCCATTTAATGAAGTTTGTGGGTTTTTATTTTTGCGAGTTTTAGGTGAGGACATGCGAGTGTCTGAAATTCATAAAATTTAAAGTCGCATGCGCTCTGCGCATTAACGTGCAAAGGTCTGACTCACTGGAGTTATTATGTCCTCTGGCATCGGGACATCTATGCAATTCATACCCAGCACATACATTGCACCCTTCAAATTCAGTCTCCGCGCCAATCATCACTTTACTTGTTATATGTGATCATTTCCATTTAAGCATCGGTTTTGTTGAATTGTACCATTAGCAATTTTTCATTCAAAATATTATGTTACTGTTTGATGGTTACACATAATTATGAGCCAGCATTTGCACAATGTTCCTTCTTTGCTGAAAACATCAGACTGTAATTTCTAAAATAACGAAGATGATAATTCAAGTAATCTAAACTGCACATCAAATGTCTGTGTGTATTTGTTACGTACAAGTAGGACAGTTACTGTAAGTGAAATGGAAATAAATGATATTAATGAGGTCTTCATCAGAACGGGTGGTGTGAATGCTTATAGTTAGAGAAGCCGGCTTTTGGAAGCCATTGGATCTTGAGTAAGGCTGGCTTCAGAGTCACTGAACTGTAGGACACAAAAAGGTGTCTTGGAACTCGGTGTCTACAAAATCTCATTTTAATGATGTAAATTATTGTTATAATGGAGGTAAACAAGCAGTGTTGCCCCTAGGTGTGTGCAAGGTCCCATTCAACCTATGTTTGGTGAGGTGAAAGGTAAATTAAAGAAGTACATGGTGGAAAATGTAACGTTTCTTTGTGTCCTTCCTCAGGTATAACTGAAGAAGAAAAGCAGTTCTTGGCACCTCCTATGTTGAAGTTTACCAGAAGTCTGTCTATGCCGGATGCATCCGAAGACATTCCACCTCCACCAGCGACTTTACCTCCTTCTCCACCTCCACCTTCACCGTCACCATTTAATGCTCCTAAGTCTCCAAGTCCTAGAGGTTATGGCACCATTAAGCCGACGTTTACACAAAATTCCGGAACAAAGTCTCCCTCGCCAGCTGTCCGATCCGACACTGTAGGGACAATGATCAGAGACAAGAGCATGTTTTTCAGACACGAGTCAGACAGGTTCTCGTTAGATGCGGAGGACTTGTACAACAGCAAAGCGGCACCCCAGCAAAATTTCGTAAATAAGAGAGGCCAGATGCCTGAAAATCCCTATTCTGAAGTTGGAAAGTTAGGGAGCAAAGCCATGTATGTTCCTGCCAAACCTGCAAGGCGGAAGGGAATGCTGGTGAAACAATCCAATGTGGAAGACAGTCCAGAGAAGACCTGCTCCATTCCAATCCCAACCATCATCATAAAAGAACCTTCAACCAGCAGCAGTGGAAAAAGCAGCCAAGGAAGCAGCATGGAGACGGATCTCCAGAACTCAGAGCAACTTGGCCAACTGCGGCCAGATGACTCGTTGAACGTGAGCGGTCCCTTTGCTGCTGCTATCGCCGGTGCAGTGAGAGACAGGGAGAAGAGGTTGGAGGCAAGACGCAACTCTCCAGCCTTCTTGTCTACGGACATGGGAGATGAGAGCGTTTGCCCTACCCCAAGCCCAAGGTTGCGGCACTCCAAGTCAATTGATGAGGGCATGTTCTGCAACGAGGAGAGCTTGAAGCATTTTATGGCTCCGTCCTCACTGATTATAAACAGAGGGTCTTCAAATTTCTTTGGTAACTATGAATCCAGCCATCAGGGAGAGTTGAACAATTCAAGGGCAGGAAAGGGAAAAGGTCAGGAAAACAATGCAACTTCAGCCAAACCGGTCGGTGCGCCGGGCAATTACATGCATCCGGTTACAGGAAAGCTTCTAGATCCTAATTCACCTCTGGCTCTGGCGTTGGCTGCTAGAGACAGGGTTATAAAGGAACAAAGCCAACCCATCCCCAGCCTTCCCGAACCTGAAAAAGCTGATCTCAACAAGCCACTTTACATTGACACAAAACTACGATCAAGCCCAGAAAATTCATTTCCGGCAACCGCAGCAATCAATTCAAATAGGCAGCCCCAACGAGGGGTCCTAAAGAGGCAAGAGACCGAGAGCAAGCATGAGCCGGACACGGTGAAGGAGGAAAAACGCCACGAGGAGAAAAAGAACATGTTAATCAACATCATGGACACGTCACAGCAGAAGACAGCTGGGCTGCTCATGGTTCACACAGTAGATACAACCAAAGCTGATGATGTTCTGAGTGAAAACGAAGAAGCAGAGAAGTTACCATCTCCAGACAATCCCAGCACTAAAGTATCGGAACGTCCTGAAGAACTAGAAAATTCATTGCCCAAAACCACGGACCCCGGACCCCCTGCACCGCCTAGCAAAGCCATCATAACCGTCTGCTCTGTGGACGAGCCGGTCATTCTACCTTTCCGAATCCCTCCTCCACCTTTTGCCTCAATAGATGTGGATGAGGATTTCATCTTCACTGAGCCCCTGCCGCCTCCTCTGGAGTTTGCCAACAGTTTCGACATCCCAGAGGATGCGTCTGCAATGCCGCCCTCCACCATGTCTGACTTTTTGAATCAGAGAAAAAACGGGACTCTCCCTCCGACTTCATTTCATCCCAATGTTGCCTCTAACTCTTTAGAAAATAAAAAGCCTTTGGGCATGTCCAACTGCCTGCCTGCCTCGTTCATCACGCACCCCGAAAGCTTTGACAATGTCACGGACTCTGGGATCGAGGAGGTGGACAGCCGCAGCAGTAGTGACCATCATTTAGAGACGACAAGCACTATTTCCACCGTCTCGAGCATATCTACCTTATCGTCCGAGGGTGGAGAGAATCTGGACACATGTACAGTCTATGCAGATGGGCAAGCGTTTCTAGTCGACAAACCCCCAGTACCTCCAAAGCCAAAAGTGAAGCCCATAATCAGCAAAAGCAATGCACTTTACAAGGATGCTGTTCTTGAAGAAAATATAGACAATTTTGTTATCCCACCTCCTGCTCCTCCGCCACCCCCTCTTGGAATGCAGCCCAACACACCCAAGGCTGGGCAACAAAGGACCTCCAAATTGTGGGGCGACGCCACAGAGGTGAAAAGCCCGGTGATGCCAAGCCCCAAAGCCAATGTCATTAGCGAATTAAATTCCATTTTGCAGCAGATGAACAGGGAAAAGGCTTTGAAACCCGGAGAAGGTTTGGAATCGCCAACTGGGATGAAAACAGCAAATCTCAGCACAAGGTAATGAACAAACGGCTTTGTGTCTTTGTGGGTCGAGCCAACCCTGTAGTGCATGGTTTAGAGGTCTACATAGATGGCGGACTAGGTGATACTTAGCTGTTTGGTGAACTGCAACACGTTCACTCTGACAGGGGAGCATGAGAATTGTAGTCCTCCGGCAGCTGTGATAGCTTCGTATCCCCAAAACATCAGATAACTGCAGGAAATAAGGTTTTTTGTTTGCGGGATAGAATGAAAGAATGGAAAAAATAAGTATATATGATGAGAGTGAATCTGCTACAATCAGCAGAGATATCACAATGGTTGCTATAGTGACTGCACTCCATCTGGTATTTGATATTTGGTTGAAGTGCTCTGCTTGTTATCTTGCGTCTCTCTCCTATGTCATGTAGACGCGGCACCCTTTAGCGATCATTCTTCAGTGTCTTCATTAAGGCTTTTTGGTTTTGGGGTATGATCTGTAGGCTGCCCGGTTCCATGTCTTTATCCCTTCTCATATCACATTGGAACCTGAAAGCCCGGCTTTTGGTGAAAGTCGTATGTTTCTTCTGATGTTGCTTCAGATGTTGGCTTTTCTCCTTTTCACTTTGCTTTTCATCCTCACTGATGGGCGATAATGGACACATTACAGACCGTGTTTACTAAAAAGAGAAAATTGCTCTCCAGCAAACATGCTATCTCAGTTGTTCTTATGGCCCCCATATCTGCTTTTATTTTGTTTGTCATTTATACATTAGCTCATGCCCCGAGTGGGATTTGCCACAGGACTCCATAAGCTCTTATTTCAGATCCCTGGCAAGAGCTATGATGCCCGTATTGTTTTGAATGAAATAGAAGGGCACAAGCATGGGATCCTAACTCAGAGAAAGGCCACTTTTAGTAAAATACAATAACATTAAAAAAAATACTATAGTATATAGATTTTTTAAATATCATATAATATTAGTATATATATTGACACACACACATAATAATCCGGCCCGCCACAAGTTTTTAAATGGCCCGCAGCAACTTCAGTTGCCCTGGCAGGCTGCCTTACTTGGAGTCGGTCATCTGAATATCTGGCTGCAGATCTACAGATTAAGGCACAGATCTCCCATGCACTGTGTTCAGTCAGCACCGCACTGGACGTGACATATGATGTCATATATGATGTATGATGTCATATGTGATGTATGATGTCATATATGAAGTATTATGGGCAGACCTGCAGGCACACTGAGAGTAATACACACATGCACACATAAAAATATTATTTAGGGCAAGCTGGTGGAGGCTATGAAGGGGAAATAATCCTAGGTATTGAGATGGAGCGGATGATTTTCTGGCAATACGGGTAATAATAATGGGGGATGGAAATGATGGTGGGAGGTATGATTTACACATAAATGCACACACACACAAATACAATCTAACATCTTCCACATACGTACACACGCAGCCCCTCCAACGCCCTATACTTACACATACATGCAGATTCCCCCCAACACAATACACATACATGCACAGCCCCCCAACACCATACACATACATGCACAGCCCCTCCAAGGCCATACACATACATACACAGCCCCTCCAAGGCCATACACATACATACACAGCCCCTCCAGTTCCATACACATACATACACAGCCCCCCAACACCATACACATATATGCACAGCCCCTCCAGCTCCATACACATACATGCACAGCCCCTCCAGTTCCATACACATACATACACAGCCCCCCAACACCATACACATATATGCACAGCCCCTCCAGCTCCATACACATACATGCACAGCCCCTCCAGTTCCATACAC
>VKOC01000004.1:1667196-1695382 GCA_009364415.1 Spea multiplicata | reverse complement strand
GGGGAAAGAGCACCTGATATGACAGTGACTACCTACTCCTGACTCAAGATGACTTGTTAAAGACTAGCCTGGCTAAAGTAAACCGAATTCCAATACCTAGCCTCATACCTCTGCCCTTGTAATTGGCCAGCATGTTATAGCACATGGCAGAATAATGACATCATGCAGTTTTCCCGACACATGCAGGCATATGATGTTCACAGAAGAGGTAATAATTATTTGTCTAATCGAATACAGTTCACATTTCGCCTCCATATCCGCACATAGACCTGTCTATACCCTCTGTAGGGTCCCTGACAGACGCAATGTGAATAGACAAGCAGATGTTTTCGGAATCTCCAATTTTCACATAATAGTGGCATTACGTGAATGAAAGTGATTATATTTTTACTAAAAAAAAAACATGCCCTCTCTCTTTATTTTCACCAAGAAAATTCACTTCTTAAAGATATAATGTCATTATAAAACACATGATTTATTATTTAAAATGTGACCTTTTATATAACAAATCTGTTGTTCTTCTCCAAAAATCATATTACTTACCTCACTTTTCAAATTTTTCAGAAATAATTTTATTCCCAAAATAATATATAAGCTCATATAATATATATATGCTACATATATATTATACCATATATATATTATAAAGATATATTCATTATATAAAACTATTATGTTCGCCCTAAAATACAATGTCAAAGGACTGCCGCTATTATTACTGATAAAAATTATTTAATATTTGAAATCTGATGTTATACTGAGAAAAAAGTAGTTTTTCAGGAAAAAGTATACTTATTTTTTAAGAAAATGTATTGATCTGTACAGTGGCTTATTGCTTGACCCCTTAACAAGATGTTTTTGCATCTGAGAGCCATAAAGACATAAATAGCATGTCTATAAAGCCCCTGATAAGTCAACCTGACTATACTATACTATACGTTCAATCAGAGGTGAGACATTTTTCCAGGTGGAGGTAAGGGTTAAATGAAAGGGGTGAGTCTAGGGCTGAATTTCTGAAATACACCGACCTTCTGTAGGCAGAAATAGAATAAAGCCCCGCATTCAGCAGATCAGCCCCGCCAAACCATCAATGGCTATAGGAAGCGACTGCGGAGCAATGAAGGCAGGCAGGGGACTGCTAGGGGCAAAATTGTTGCCCTACCCTACGAATGCTGGCGTAGAAGTCTTTCCTCTTTAAAGGATTATTGGTAGAATGTTTTAGACATATAATAGACAGCTCTGATCAAAGCCTTCTACAAATTCTAACCTGAAAAAAAAATCCAGTCCAGTTCTAGTTAGAGTTCCTTGCCTGAGGACCATCAACAAAGAGACAAAGTATCACGAGAGGACCCTGATCTCCTGGCTCCATTGTGAGAAACGACAAAAGGGAAACAAGTCAGGCATTTGCTCATCTACCCCAATCTTCTCATGAGGTGCAGGGCGGACTTTGTAGATTGTAAGCTCCTTTGAGCAGGGCCCTCCTCACCAAGACAAATTTTTAATGTTTTATACAACTTGTAATGTCCTGAAGGTGATGGCGCTAAATAAAACAATAAATAACAATAATATTGATAATAATAATAATGATAATGATAATAATAAGTACCGTACCTAGTCAACTTGTTAAATGATGGCCTATAAGCACTAAAGACTGATTATTTTTTTATTATCCTTTATTTATAAAGTGCCAACATATTTTGCAGTGCTGTTCAATTTATAAGCGGTGGTTAACGCATGCATAACAACTATACATAAACACATATACAGATACAAGAGGAGACTTTTGATACTTTTATACCAAGTTCCCGACAAGAATGGTGGGCTTATTAGGGCCCCGCTCATGAGCTTACAATCTAAAAGAATGATATGGCGGATCGAAACAAAACGAGGGGTAAAAGAGGGAGCAGTAGGTCTCTTGTAGCAGTAGTTGTGTCTGATGCGGGATGTTGAGCCCAAGCAGATCCCAAACTGGAATTCAGATACCGATGTCCTTCAACTTCCGCTCCTTCTAGGTTGTCGATGGAAGGAATCTATTATAACCCTCGGTATGACCCCCCTGAAAAGGAGTAATGATGGTTTGGTAAGATCTTTTACCCCTTAACTTCCGTTGGAGAATCCCCCCCCCATGCATTTTGAAGGGGGCACCGTGTAAATTTAAAGGGACCACTCACCTATCATGTGTATTAAAGAGCATATGATAGGTGCAGTGTCCCCTTTAAGCAGTTGCATCACCTCTAAAGCTTTAATTATTAATAGTATTATTCTTGATTGTTTTATATAGCGCCGTCATATTCCGCAGCGCAGTACAAATGAAGTAAACCTATGTATCATTCTCTATATTGCATAACACATAAAAATTCCGTAGAACAATAATCCTGGCGGACCTTGAAGATATTTGCATGCAGAAGATAAATAT
Organism: Spea multiplicata; assembly: GCA_009364415.1. NCBI lineage: Eukaryota > Metazoa > Chordata > Amphibia > Anura > Pelobatidae > Spea > Spea multiplicata. The sequence goes on along the minus strand of VKOC01000004.1, from coordinate 1,692,966 downwards.
GCAAAACACAAATCGAATCCGGATTAAAATTGTTTCATCGAAATGGAAGAAATGCTTCTGTCCTTAAAGGGACGATAATAATAAAAAAACGAGTAGGATTTTTAACCTGAATGTGTTTGGACGCGCATGTAAACTCTTCACAGATATCACAAGAAAATATTATTTCTAAAGATGGATACCTATGTGAAGAAACCCTAATTACAGAATGTTCTTTTCTTGAAGCTTTTCGCTCGGCAATCAGTTCAGTTGTTGGCAATATTTAGTTGAAAAATGAATGTCATGGAAGCTGAGATCAGTGGCAGTCTGTGGCAGAGCCGGCTTTATTTAATGAATTGATGGTCATGAAGTTCTCTTCTTTCTCTACCCTCCACCCTTAAAAAGGCTGCCTGGACCAATCAACAACAATCAGCAACTTAACAACAAGGGATAAATAACAGGGAGGAATAATTACACAGATCCTGAGAAAAGGGAGCTAAGATACCCTAAGCGGGGATATATGGAATAGTATATATATATATAAAATACGATATAAATATAAATATATATATATATATTATTTATTTATTTTATAATTTATTATTATCTTTATATATATATATTTTATTAATTATTATTTTTTATTTATAAACAGATACTGGTTTGTTTACAGAACTCTAAAATATAAGATTTGGAAAATTTTCGGAGATCTGCTTAAGACTCAATCTGATTTTTTTAGCAGCCTGGGCAATGTTGTTGCCACGAACCGAAATAATAAATACTGGAAAAAGCTGAATGTCAGCAGTCTGCTGAAAAACATTGTCCAAAATGACCCTTTTCACCCCTCCATGTTGGTAATGCCAAAGTAATCTCGGTGCGTTTTGGAGAAAGGGTTAAATTGTTGCGCAATCACCATTTCCCGGCTCTTAACTTACTTTGAATTCTTAAGAACAGAGATATTTGCATACAGAGTCTTATCCAGGGTCTGTAAAGAAAGAGCTTCCCACCTCTCCTGAAGCCCAGGCGGGTAGCGCACGGAACGCACACCTTGTGCAAACCCAGCCTCGTTTGCATACAGAGAGACTATTGAGACCTCTATATGACAAATATTCAAATTCTGAACTTTAATAGTGAAACTCGAGTTCAGAGTAAATACCGGTCCTAGCAGAGCTTTAGTGAAAACTCTATTAATCCAGAACAAGTCAAAGCACCAGCTTCTAATCTATGCCTCGTAGACATAAAGAAAAATGAAAAGTAGGGATTTGTTGTTTTTAGAGAGATTTTCGCAAACATTCCGGATTGGAATGACCCAGACCATATATGATGAAGGCAAACAAAAGGATATCCTCCCCGTAATTATGTAGCTAAATTGGCCCAGGATAGCGACATTAGATCAGACCCAGTCGGCCCGTCTAGTCGCCCGTTTCTCCTGCTTATCAAACCTTAATCAGTCGTTGGTCTCGTCTTAGATTCAGGAGCCGTATGCCTGTCCCATGCATCTTTATATCGTCACACTGGATCACCTTCTACCACTTCTGCTGGGAGGCTGTTCCATTTATCCACCACCTTCTTGGTAAAGAAAAAGTTCCTTCCATTACATCTAAGGAATATTAAAGCATATGCACGACAGATCACAACAGATCTACAGGGCTAAAAGCGTCAAATGTGCAACGCATATTCATACCTTATGTCACTTATATTCATGCATTGATTTCAGATGTGATATAGCAGTGAGAAAAAAGGGGTATGTATGTTTGTATGCACGTGTGTGTTAGCATGTATGTGTATGTGGGTGTGTGAGCATGTATGTGTGAGATGGATTATGTGTTAGCATGAGTGTGTATCTGTGTGTTAGTGAGTATGAGCCAGAGTTTATGTTTGACGGGAGCAAGAGGCAAAGAAGGCACAGACAAGTTGTTTGGGGAAATGATGGCACTGACAAGCTGGGACAAAGATGGCACAGGCAGGCTGTTTGAGGGTTAGGGTGGCACTGTTATGCTGATTGAGGGCATGTTGCTCGGTGAAGTTGGAGGGCCTCATGGCAATTTTCGTAACAAGGCCCCGTGGTTTCTAGTTAGGCCCCTGGATTGGGGTAAAACCTTGGGGCTCCCATATATGCATACAATATTACGGCAGTTGGAGTTGGATGCAGAAATGTATAGAGTAGGTCTTTCTAGATAATAGGACCCTCTAATTGTGAGATAAGATAGAATAAAACTTTCATTAACACTTTCTGTTTCGTAGACCCTCGAGTCATTTAGTCCAGGTTCTCTATAGAGATTCAGTCCCCATGTAGGTGCCACCATTCTGTTTTTAACCCCTCAATCACTGAGCATGTTATGTTTCTGCAAGCTCTGCATTCCACATAAGCATGGCGCACAGACGTGTGCAGAGAGGCCGCGGTCTGGCAGACATCGAGCCGGTGGCTTCTTCCAGCTGTCACACATATTTTGACTGCCACAGGCCGGGCTGTTTTGTCCTTTCTCAGACCGTGTGGAGAGTTTGTTTTACAAGCACATTTTTCCCACAAGTACGAGCCCTGCTTTTGATCCGTCTGCCTCCTCTGCGAAAGAGGGTTATTTTTTTTTAATTTGATGACAATTACACGTATACGGCTTCTTTCAGCTCAAGTCAACTGTGCTGGGGATCATTTTCACCGCAACTCACTTCTTGGCTTTCTACTACAATGGAGATGATACGGCACACATAGGCCATCTTGGTCCAATTTAAGCCCCCATTTCAAATATCTTCAAGTTGTTCATAACCCTGGAGTTGAGGGGGGGGGGTCATATTTTTAAAGCTATAGTTTATCACGAAATGGAATGGAAACAAAACATTCTCGACATAGATCTCCGTAGTTCCTCAATCAAGGCCACTAGGATGAGGGTGCTGCAGCCCAGCATCCATACTTCTTGATTGAAGACCTCATGTAACATTTCTGAGCCGTGTCACCCAATCCATTTCTGAACTTCTAGATGATGAATACATTGTACTCAATTTTGTATTTAGTTGCTCTATACAACATACGCTTCCCACCTCTAGTAGACCTACAAATAACATCGGACGTACAGGGTTTCATCAGGTTCTTCTACTGCTTGTGTGAATTCTCCAAGATGTTCGGGTCAAACCTAGGGAAGACGAGAGGAACCCAGGGTACAACTGCCCTCCAGAACTTTCCAGTTAGCCCCTAACGTCAGGAAACTTGAGCAAACGTTGAGAAAGTATGACGAGGTTCTCTTTTCAATGCTACATGAATTAGACGATTAAGTATCTTTGACAAGAGTTCATGGGGGGGTATAATGCGTTAGCCACCTTCTGAGCGAAGGAAATACTTATGTTTACACTGAATGATTGAAATACTTGAAGGAACGAATCCACGGGATAATCCAGCTGCTACAAGGAGTTAGACAGGATTCTGTTTTCCTTTATGAGACAAAATTGCTACATTATATGTTATTTCATCTGTTCTGTGAACAGAGGTTAGGGGTCTTCGGCAGTTGCTTAAAGGGGGCAATCATGGCCAAAGCTTTCACAATCCCGTCATCCTGCAATTTAAATTTTGAGAAACCCCTGTGTCATGGATCTTGTTGGTCTAGAGATCATTGGTCACTTGGGGGGCATTTTTTTAGCCCAAAGCAATTATTCTTTATAATTGAAAATATCATTGGGTCGTTGAAATGGTCCATCTCCTACTGCTCTGGGGTTATGACATCATACGCAGGGGTTGACTAAGATGTCATGATTCCATAATGGACAGCTGAGACATATGTGAATTGGGGAAGAATTTGGACATTAACTGGGAGAACAAGGGCTCTCTTTGGGAGCTCAGGTCTGCTTCCCATGAGACCCGATAATTACTTGTAATTTGGAAAGTCTCCAGAGTAAATCGGAAGACTTCCCATGTTTATAAGTAAAAGGAATTACGTAAGGGGAGCCTCATTGCTGATACAATTATATAACCTCTGCTATTTCCTCGTTGCAATTTGACGTTCTAATTAATATCAGCCAGTGTTTTCAAATTTCTGGATTACTTGGTGTATTTAAAGCAGAGAAAGTGAGATTAAAGTTACCAATTCTGTTGATATCCGTGATTATCATAAACATAGGCCAAGTAAATGGCTTCAAAAAGGAGGATTACCAATAAAAAGTAACTTCTATAGTTTCAAAATATTTTTATTTTCCAATTTAATATGCTTAAAAAAATATTAACAAATTGAACCATTTAATTAATATATATATATATCTTGCATTTTTGGTGATGTATTATTAGGCGCAGCATTTAAAGAAGAAGGATCTTAAATATCACAAATTCAGATTGAAATTTGAATATTAGTGAAGATTTAAACTAAATAATGGTTATAGAGCTATAGAGGAATTTACTGCTGTGCTAAATTATTAATATTAATATTATTAATTATATATATTTATTGTAAATATAAATAAAAAAATATTGTTTCCCGATTATCACCTATACACTTGGAACTTTTTAGAAAGTATATTGAAAAAGATGAATTAATTGTCGAAGTCTTGGTAAAAAAACAAATTTAAAAAAAAAAAAAAAACAAAAAAGAGCGCTGTAAAATAAACATTCCGGGAGTCCACAAAACTGAGCTGATTCATGTTTTGTGCTGTCAGAGAGCTTCACAGAATGGACATTTCCTCATCTGTGACCTCTGGTGCCTGCCGAGGGAGAATTGTTTAAAAGAAGGCTCTGTTGTAAAAAAAAGCAGCCTTCAACATTTGACCCGCAGTTGTTATGATTCTGAGATTAGTTTAAATGCAACCAGCAGAGGTGTGCTGAGTGCAGCTCATTATCCGGGGTACGGACATCTGCTTATTATTTGCTAGTGTCTGGCTGATGGTATGCGGCGGCAAGTCTAAGAACAAACACAAGGGGATTGTGTTCTGGTGCATGAGCCTGAAGTGCCTCCATGAGGTGTGCGGCGGAACCTCGCGGGATCACAAAGACCTCTGAACGTTATAGAGCCCTCCTTGGGTTATTAGTTGGGAATAATCGATCAACCGCTACCTGCCACATTCCCGGGAAATGCTTTCATCCGCCAAATATTTTGTGAAAATATATGGAGCGCTTCTGCGCCCCCGGGGGGTCAACGATGTCTGCTTCGCTCGCGCCTTGAGAAAATCTCTGCGTGATAGAGGGGGTTTCCTCAGGGATGGCTTATATTTTTGTCGAGTGTTTAATGGGTCAAACGGGCAACATAACGCAGGAATTGTTGGTCGAGATCCAAAAAAACATAAGCCGTAATGTAAGAACGGATACAACACAGGAGAGAGTATGAGCGAGCCCTACAATAGGGACGAGTGCCGCCAAATTATAGAATACCCCCAAGTGTCCTTGTTTAGGACCACCGACAGTGTCCTAAGATGTCCCTATTTAAGTATTATTTTTACTATTCTTTTAAGTATAGTGCTAACATATTCTGCAGCGCTGTACAATACAGTAGTTACAGTGGTTAGTAGTTACATTTACCCAGAAGGATACAACAGGCGTTGAGGACCCTGTCGGTGATCTTCCAACCTCTCCTGATGGCACTTTCATACATGTTTCTTGACTATGGCGGGCTTTTGAGGGCCCTGCTTGTGAAATTACATTCTATAAAGAGTTAAATCGGTAACTGAGGCATAGAAATTGGCAGATATATAGGTAGCTATACGAAGAGTAAATAGGAATAAGGGGCTTAGAATGTTTGCTGGGCATGAGGGCATCACAGGGTTCTACAGCCCTAAAAGCCCCGATAATGTATATATAGGAACAGCAGACGATGTGTTAAACCGTTTGAATAAATGAATTATTTTAAAAAAATTTCAGTCACATAAATAGTCAATAATAGGTGGAAAAGTCACATAAAAAGTCTTGCCCTTGAGACAATAACGGAATGCTTGGGGTTGCTATAATGTTGCAAATAATGATTTTACCAACAAACTCATCGCTAAACGATACAAACGGCCACCGCCAGCAATCAGTAAAGGCCTACGGCTCTCCTAAAAGGCTGGAAATTCATTTGTAACCCAAGCAGGAACCACCACGTGGTGCTGCTAACAGCTACGCCGAGAGAATTCTCTGTTTCTCCGCTCTTTGTTCCTTTCAGAGTTGTTTTTTTTAGACCAGAAATCCCATCTGCCACAGGATCGCTTTGAGGTTTCATGAAATGCAGTTTTACAAGTTTGAAAGAATAGCTCGGCTCATTCATAAAACAAGGAGTGAAAAATGTGCACAATGACTGCCCCCCCCCCCCAAACGCAGGCACCCGCAGGATATGTGGGGGCAAAGTTCCTTATACACAGGGCATGAGTGTTTCCAATTAGGGATCCTCATACAGCCACCCATCTTTACGTGTGGAAGAAGAAGAGGTCCTTGAGCACCCCCCAAAATCTTGTTACAGAGTTGATGTTTTACATTAGTCGTGGGGAAACTGCAGATTACCGGGCAAATCCTGGCTCGGGGGTCTTTGCGAAAGATCGACTATGGCTTGGAATTTGGTGTCGCTTTCCAATTAGCATCAGCTGTCACTCTGTTGGCTACTGAGATGTATGATTCCAGAATCAGTTAAAAGGAAGCCCTTTTCGTCAATGTTCCGTGGCCTGTTGTATAGCAGCATGGGGTATTTTTTATAGAACAGATGTGGTGTATTAAAAATCGGCAAGGAGGGCTATTATCCTGCCCACCTTAAACTGTAACACCATTTTGACCGAAGCGAATACTGGTCAGACGGGCCCACCTTCCCAGGTAAGATAACGAATGTACCTGCAGTAAATTGGGGGCCAGTTCGACAGAAATCTCCGATTTCCACCTTAAATAATATTTTATGAAAGTGAGAAGGACCAAAGTTTGGCATCGTAGGTTCGGTAGGTAGGAACTTGGCACAGCTGAACACAGAAACACTTCACGCGGACTGGAAACATTGTGTCTATGTGTATGCAGTTCTTGTAGTCTATATCTTTTGCAACAAAGAATTAGAAATAAATCTCTACATTTTTAAAGTTGTGCTTTGTATGTGCAGCGTCTTCAAAAAGGCCTCAAATGTATCCAGCAACCACAAACATATCGGTCAAAGGTTCATTTAAATAGATCACAGGGGAAGGTAATTGTTGCTGCACATCTCACTTCCTCCTCCTGCTTGCTCAGGAAACACAATATACCTCAAGCCGCCGCTATCTTACAGGCGGATGGATTGGAAACATTTATGTGAATACTTAAGAAACGCATTTTCTGAACAATTATGTGGGTGGCGAGTCGGAGGACAGCCTGAGTGCTCTCGTAAGCAACTTGCGCAAACTCACTACCAATGCGCAACTTGATCCAACCGAGTTCCCTTTGACTTTTAAAGGGAATTAGCTCTTGCGATGAAAGAAGGGCAACCTTGTTGGATTCCCCCTGGATAAGCTACTTGGAAAAACTATCGACGATCTTTTTAGGGTAAATTTTTGCATTATTCCATGTTTCTCGCCCAACATCTGCGGCAAAAGGGGCTAGGCCTTGGCCCTGCTACTGTATTAAATAAACTACTTAGTACCATCAACAAGCTACTGTATGCAGCCCTGTTGTTGAACCCAAACTCATTTACTTGTAAGAGCTTCCAGGACGCTGGAGTATTGTCACTCAATACTCTTTTTCCCTCTCCTGTGTGGCATTCCCTTTCTCCCCCTTCCTTTCGGCTGTATTTTTCTGCACCTTAGCGCATTCCAGCCTGAGTCCCCCCAGCACAAGGATTTTTCAGTGCGAGGGGATTAGACATGCAGGAGACAGCGAAATGTTTGGCGTAATACTATGCACCGAGCCGAGCGAGCGGGAGGTGGGTGTGAAAGAATAACCCCCGGGCCCATATTCCTAAATCCCCCCTTTCTCTCCGGAAATTAAGCCTGGATTTCGAGCATGTATTTGGGCTTTCTATCTTCTGTAGGTTGCTCTGATTATATCTCACACATCGAGTGTGGCTACCTCTGAAAGAAGAGGTTAACAAATATCAGAGGGGTCTATTGAGTGTAGCCGCGCATGCTGTCTAACCTCGTAACGGAGTCTGGGGCCTCAAGGATACAGTGTCACAGAATGGAAGCGTTATGTGAGCCGAACCGATACTTTCTAAATTATCTGACCCTTTAAAATATCAGCCGTTGAGGAGCGCGTAACAAAAAAGTCTTGTAAAGACTTGGTTACCGTGTTTGCCGAGCGCTTGGAGTTAAAATTTAGAATGAACTGATTCATCGGATTCTGGCGGTGATGAGCATTTGGGGTGTTTCTTGAGAAAAGTAGCAGTTTTGAAGCCGAATCCGTGCCCGCTGGGCAGTTGCCTTATTGCCCCTTCCACTCACAGACGGGTCTGATCCCATTCTTTGGTGTGCAGTGCATGCTGGGAACACATGGCTGCATGCTGGAGAAGAGTCATTGATCGGACTCCGACCTTAAAGTGCCGGGGATGATTTTCAACTCCATACTATTCCTTCGAACTTTGGAGCAACCAGCAGTGATATATATATGTATATATATATATATATATATATATATATATTATATATATATATATTAATATATATATATGTATATATATATATATATATTATATATATATATATATATAGGGTAATGAGAAGGATTTAGGGTGAGAGGCACTACCCACTTATAAATTAATGTGACATTAATAGGCGAGAGCGGAATGTGACATTAATAATCAACATTTCGGAATCTTAGCAAATTAACATTAGAACTAAAGTGAGTTTATGCACTAATACGATGTTAAAGGGCCCCCGTAGCACCTAATGGTGGGACAAGTCCTCACTTGGCCAGCACAATGGGAGTTGCATTCCACAGGATCTAAAACAGTAATAAGCGTTTGTGAGTCTACCTGTGCGTATTTGTACATGCCGTCAAAGCATCCTCTAATAAAGGCCACGTCCGTTTTATGATATTTGCTGTTAAATACACAGGTGAGGTATACTTTAGGGATTTAACCTACTTTCCAGATCCTATACTGGGTGTTGTCGACAAACCTTCCTTCATTCAAAGACATACCTGGAAGGCTCTCAACCGTTGGCGTGTAGCAGCCTCGCACCATCACAGACAAAAATGCAGACCCACAACCTTCAGCGCAAGGCTTTACATTGTATCGCGTAGGCGTGCGTCTTCATTATTAAAACCAATTATTTCTACTTTTGATTGAAAGCCGTTCCGAAATGTCATATCAGATGCGCTAATCCTTCGCTCGCCGGAGGGCTTGCGAAGTCGTGAGATAGACGTGACGACGTTTAATGTACGTCGCCCGCTGCTCGAGATACAGGGTTAATGGTATCGTTGTCTCCCAACCCCGCGTCTATGAATGAAAAACCATTCAGGCGTGGGATGTTTTTAGAACGAAATATCGGACTTTTATCCCGAGGGTTCCAGACGCGGAGATATATTTCTGAATGAAGAGTCAGGGAGCCACACCTAGAAGAGGAAAGCTGTTTACCCTTCGCAGGATTTGCATGGTTACTGAAGCATAGAGATATTTATTTATTTTAGAATATTTAACCTTTTGAGAGACTATAGCAGGGTTGGAAAGGGCTCTTCTGAAGTATGTAGGTCCTCAAGAGTTGACAATGAACGTTGAATGACAGGTGAAAGCTTGTGGGATATCTAAAGGTTCCAGGTGCGACTCAGTGGTCTCACTTCTCATTCTGTCCTTCTGCAGCCTCCAGCTCTTGTGGTCTGGCTGATGGGTGCAGGTCTTCACCCTAGGTGGCTCTGATGGACTTACCTCCTCTTCAGCCAGCTTGTATGAAAGACAGCCTAGGGGTTACTTTGGTGTTCTATATACTTTTAATTTTCATGCCCGGTTGAGATTTAAGAGTCCGCAGTACCCAAAAGTGTCATCTAACTGGACTCAATGCTTCGGAGATGACTCTCAGTTTTGGTGGAAGAGGCTTGGGCAAAGATTTAGATGTCACCTCCGAAATCAAGGACGCTGGAGATCTTTCAGTGCCTTACACTACACCACACACCACCTTCGGCTCACCGGAGGCGCAGCCCTGCCTCTGTATATCTCATAAAGCCGATCTCAAAGATTTCAGGGCAGATGTTCCACTAACAGAGATAAGGTGAGTCAGGAAGGTCCCATATAACTAATGTTTTTATTTGATCATATAAACGAGCAAATAGGATTTCTGGATTTGGGGGCAAAGTTCTACCATGTTTTGCACAGATGGCGTCAAGGTACCTCCACTGCTTGAACAGCGCTATCTTTACCCGATGTGTTACCGGCAGCTCTGCCGGGACCCAAATCCCACATTGTTAAACATTAATGTTTGGAGCGGAACGGAATCACTATAATAGTTGAGTGCTTAAGAGCCAAAACAGATACATCGCTATGAATAAACTTTAAATTACACAAAGTACGGTTTTATTTGCATTCCATTTTTGTAAGTAGTGTGTGTGTGTGTTCAAACTTGTTCCACGTAAGCTCTGCAGCAAAGCTTTTTGGATGACTTTATTACGATACTGGCCTTAAAACCAGCAAAGAAAATGTTATTCCATCACAAGTTCAAATTTACCTACGACGCGTCCAAAGACGTGAAGTCAATATTTAACATAACCGACAGAATGTCTGGATGGGATTCTGGAACCCTAGAGGAGACTTTGCCTTCAATACCATTGTGGATGTCAAAGTTAGACCTGAAATTACCCCTCAAAATACTTGCCCCACCATAGGGCAAAACAATAAAAGATATTTTATCTTAGCGTCTTCGTTCAGTTTTCTTTAACCTCTAGTGCTCTCTATTAACCAGCTGAAGGGTCTTCTAGGTGATTGCAATTGACGGGTCCATTAAGGAAAGAGCTCTCCAGAAGATCATAAGGACTTTGTTTTCTCTCCGACGAGCTCAGAGCTTCAGTAGTTAAAAGTTCTTTCCCATGACTGGTTCTTCATACAACTTCTTTGGCAGGTACACCCGTGACAAGACTGCGAGAGCTTGCCATTTGTTCGGAATACTCCTGTAGCTAACCTATGCATTTATTTGCATGTTTACTCTTTGACTGCTGCCAGCTTTGACCTTTTGCATGTAGTCAGCAAGTCCCAACTTGGTTTACTCTTACATCTGGTTTATCCACCCATGACATACCACACAGCGTGGAGAACCGAACAGCATTTCTCAACGACGCTTCACGGGGCTTAAAACTCGTTGGGTAACTTAAAGAAAAACAGTATTACCTCGTTATTTACTTCTATATCTTTACCTTCCTGGCTTGGGGATGGAGAACCCTTCAATTATGAAGAAGACAGATAACAGCTGCATACACGCTTTTTGAAAAGATGTGGAAACCTTTATTAACTGATCTATACAGTCCTTATAATAACCTTATAATTTAAGGTCAATAGACATCCCATGTAACTTGAAAGACTTGTTTTTTTATAATACGCACCTGTGCTTTAAGTAATGCTGACTGCGTATTTGCATGTAATAAATTCTTCCTTTCGGGCATTTGTCTGGCCTTTAATTTTGTAACATTTTGATAAATCTTCGGTTGTTGCCATCGTAAGATATCATTTTCCCCGTTTAATATTGAATATTCCTCTACAAGAGACACAGTTGTATTGTTCAACAACAAAAAAAGCTATTTTTATAATCAGGTTGTGTCTTTTGATTATTTTTCACAAAATTTGGAATTCCTTTTTCTACAGAATTCTGTGCCTTTATTTGGTTCAGAGCGTTGAGGTGTTTTGGCTAGCGGAGCTGATAAAAAATGAGTCTTTATGGGATTTTGTCACTGGCTTGGTGAGGCTACTATGAAGTTGAATCGGGGAGGAACTTGAAAGCCAAGAATGGTTCCAGCTCTAGAAGCATTCAGGGGCATGGGGTTCTGTCATAGCATCCGGTCTCTGTTCCTGGTGTTTTTGATAAACCACCAGGTTTTGTTTGCCTCCTCTGGATCCATAATATGGCTCGTTGACATTTTAGCATTTTTTTTTCTAGAGAAGAACCCACAAGAACTGGAAACCCTGTGATGTAACAGAATATTTGCCTACAATATTTCCTTCTTATGTTTTGAGGCTCTTGGCCATCACTGGACTACTGGTGACTAGGATGCCAAAGTGTGGGCTATATCATACCAAGGAAAAGCCAGGATCCGCATAGAACAAGGTTAGAGGAAAACCCAAGTCCAGCAGTAATGAGAATGGCATGAGATAGGAGTCGCAAACAAGTGGAGAGTCAATGGAGAGTGAGACAAAGATGAGTTACTAAGAAGACCCTAACCTGTTCATGGTTGAGCACGAGAACATCCCACTCCTAACTTCTACTCAAATGACCACTGGAGCTGGGTATTGCTGAGCTGTTTCTTGCAATCCAAAAACTAGTTAATTTGTTGGTCCATCGCTGAGCAAATCTTAGATGGTCAGAGCTTCAGATGTCTATCATGAAATCTATGACTTGTTAGGGGGCTTCCTTTATATTTTGAGGGGGAAGAATATTCATTTTTTTATAGATTTTAAGCAATATGCCCTGGGACAGTGAAATCAGAAGTTCTCTGTCTCAAAAATCATAAAATATGAGAAGCACTTTCTCCCGGGGACCTCCCAGCGTGCAGATTAAATGGTCATCATATGGTCAATGCAATGTTCTGTACAGCTTGCTCTCGGAACGCGTTCTTTGAATGGCCAAAGTTATGATCTATGGAAATGTTGTACGGCCACATTTCAGGAAGTCACATGCTGAGACGGGATGAATCACTTGGCTGTACGTTATTTTTCTTTTATCAATAAATCATTATACAATAATCCTGAAAATAAATTACTTTTTTTTTTCTTGAAGGTAGAACCTTGTGATGTCCTCATAATCGGCAAACATTCTAGAAAAAGAGGGATGCGGAGATTCGAGGCTGGAAGAGGGACTGCCTGTCCTAAACTGGGACACTTTTGGGGTGTTATGTGGCTCTCCTCTGCCTTCCGCATTCTGTGAAGACCTTTAATTATATCTACAGCCAATAACCACATTAAAGTTAACAATGAAGAAGTGATATTTTTGTACTCGACATAATGAAAGCAGAAGTGTCTTTGTTGATCTCTGCTACATCCGTTCATGGAAAAAAAGGAAATGATTTTGTGTTTCATTCATCACATTTTTCACTGCTCATGTGTCTAGTTTTCCACTTGGTAGCAACACAAAGAAAGTATTTGTTTGCACTTTGCAGCTTCTATGGACGTCAGCCACATCAAATATAAGATCCTACAACATGTGGCAGATTTGGTTAAGCGATCAGGGGCTCGAGAAATTAAAGGAGATTTCATTGTTGTGTTTTTACTTTAAAAAACAAATAACAAATTAAACAAAACATGCAAGTAGACCTAAAATAAAATATACAAAAGGGAATAAAAATGAAAAAAAAAAATGTTTATCAAACGTAATGTCCCATCACATCCCTTCAATTAAAAAAAAAGATGTTTTTCAAAAATCTGGCTACAAAAGCTGTGAGGAAGTCACCATTTCCGTCGATGAGCTAGTTCATCCGACGAGGCTGAGAGCCAGCAGGAAGATTATAGATGTATCCAGTTATGTCCATAACTTTAGGCAGAAAGAATCGTTAAGCTTTGCTTCCTGAAAAGCAGGACACGTGCTAAAGGGAAGCGAGAGCGAAACACTGAAAACATGGCGGCTGGAGCTCCACTTGCCTCTTGCGTTAGTCTTGGGAAAATGGTGGCCAGCGGTGGGACGGCAGGCGGTCCATAAAAAGAGGTCGAAGGGGCAAAAGTATTATTATTGTTTTATATAGCACCATCATATTCTGTAGCGCTGTACAATGGGTAGACAGGAAATAACAAGTAGTATATAACATAACAGTTTGATTTATAGAAATGGCAGGTGAGGAGGGCCCTGTATGTATCTTTTGGCAGGAAATCTGTTAAATGCATGGACACGTTTCTAACCCATGGCATGGCTCTTGAGCTCAATGAACTTAATTTCTACAAACTCTTCCTGAAAATGATATTATGGAAAGGATTTTCCATTCAAAGCAGGCTTTCCTCATTAGATTTAAGTCTTCAATCGACTAGTCCTGTCATCGAAAGTTTGGGAAAAGTTTGCGCCAGGTGATGTCCACGGAGATGCAGACGAAGATAGAAGAGAAAAGATTAAAGAGAGAGGAAAGAAAATGAAAGAGAGAGAGAGGACAGAAAAGAGAAGACAGAGAGCAGGAAGAAGCGGAAGTAGAAGCAGAGAAGGTAGAGAAACTTTTAGGGAGCGTGAACTAGTATGGAGGTGTGAGAGAGTGAGTGACAGCATGAGAAAGTGAGAATGAATGGGAGTGAATGAGAGTGAACGTGGGTACTGGGCAACGAATTTTGTTCCTCAATTAACAGGGCTCACTTTCGCCTCAGCTGGGCAGGGAATGAGCCAAAGATGAACAATTTGACACATCTCATACTAGCCAAGGAGCTTGAAGGCGGATGAGAGAAATAATGAATAATGAAGAATTGGGGTTCTTCCGAACGCCCTCCATGCATCTGCAGGGGGACAAAACATAAAGGGGTCACTGATGACAAATGATGGCCGGAGTGTCCCTTTAAACTGGAAGAACGTTTGTTGCCGCGCGGGGGGTACGACTATACGTTCCTCTCTTGTCAGGAGACGCCTTTCCTGCCCGGCATCTCGTCTGCTGCCTCCTTGGCAGAGCGGGCGCTGTAGGGGACCAGGGGTGAGATGTTTGTTGTAAGGCGGCACATGGGAGGAAGCGTGCGGGATGCTTTACGACGGGGTCTCCTAGCAACCGCCATTCGAGTTTTGTCAGCTTTCAGTTGTTTTTTTCTTTCTCGGGCAGAGGACCCACCGCCTCTAAGACTGACTTGAGGCATTTTCTCAGCCTGTTCTGCATGAATAGCCGGAGCCTTTTGACAATTGTACCCCCTACTTAAAAGCTCACTCTGCCAAAGACCTTTTGAAGGGCGCTTACAGAGAGCCACACAGACGCTGGCTGCATTGTTGGCCCAGGGACCCCGCTCAGGAAAGCCGGGGTCATTATAGATGCACAATAGAGAAAAGGGGGAGAGAGGGGGGGTGACGTCTTTATTAATTTACAAACTAGTGTCACTGTCTTTAGGGGGGCAAAAAAAAAGATTAAGTGAAAGAACTGGCCCTTTGATGTTGCAGTTTGCATTCAGCGCGCTCGGAAAGTAAAGTAATTGGAGACTCTTTAAGATGGAGCACCACGCTTACGGATTGGCAACTTCTGAAAGTCCAGCTGCTGCCAGCTGAGAATGATGGGGGTTATAACCCGCAGCAGCTGGTACAACCAGGGGCCAGCTCGACCCGACCAACGCGTACTTGCTCTCCTCATAAATAATTACTTAAACGTTAAAATATCGACCATTGATTATTTTTTTACTTATTTAAACAAAAAACAAACAAAAAAATCTAATTTTGGTCTCGTATGATAAAGTATTTGTTGCCGGATATTAAATAAATGGATTTCAATCACCGCTCCAATTTCATTTGGGTCCGGGGTTTGGCAATTTGGAGATGGAGACATTTTAGTAAATTACATTAAAAAAAAACAGATTTTGGTACGGCCAGAAATACCCCACACGCTAAAGATAAATATGCAATTCAATATTCTAAATAAACCCAGTTACTTAAAGATCAAGAGGACACGTCATGCCCAAGCGTGTTAGACGTCACGTCACGTGAATATGTTTATATGTATAGATTTGTTTGCACCAGTCTGTCGTGCCCGGACCGTCTGGCCAATATCTGGTGAGTGGTAGAGGTATGTTTTATGTGATTTTAATGGGTGTCCCACTTCAATATTTAGGTAAAATTAGTTGGGGTTATAGGCTGGCATTTTGGGCCCTCCTTGCTCTCTGTGGAATATTAAATATTAAATATGTGCAGGTTCCTGGGTGACAGCAATCGTATCTTTACATCCGACACTGCTGGCCAATATGTCGATGGACAAAGATATTTGGACCTTCTCAATCCCCCACCAACCCATTTCCAGTTTCTAGACCTTCGGCAGTCTGTTTGGGTCAAGCAGTTGGGAGCAGAACACCGGAGGCTTTAAAGGCACAAAACCCTCTTCCCTAGATCCGTGCTACGTGAATTGCAGATTATGTGTAAAAAGTTTATCTTCTACAAATGGTTGATATCATCATAGCATCCGATGGAGTGGTTGACATCTCCGCTTCTAGAGCAGATTGGTGAGGAGCATGAAAGAGAGTGCTCCGCTTCTAGAGTAGATTGGTGAGGAGCGTCAACAAGAACTCCCTGTCTCTCTCTAGAACAGATTGATAAGGAGCAGGATAGAGAGCTGAGCTCTCTCTCTCTAGAGCATATTGGTGAGGAGCAGGAAAAAGAGCGCTCCGCTTCTAGAGTAGATTGGTGAGGAGCGTCAACAAGAACTCTTTCTCTCTAGAGCGGATTGGTGAGGAGCAGGAATGAGAGCTCTCCGCTTCTTGACCACCCGGAACACAGTTGAATTTTTATTTCAACTCTACCCCTGTGATGACCGACAACAGCCATTTATTTTGCCTATTCGCTTTCCCATCGCCTTCTCCACTAGCTGCAGGGTTTTTGATTGGACCCATCCATACCATCGCTATTATAGTCCAAACCAAAACCAATCATGACTCATTGCCTGCAGAATACCTTCTTAAATGTATATATTCTCCCTCTGATTGCGATGACTACATACTTTCATAGACCATTTAATTGCTTTAACGTTCGTGCCCCCGGCCATTTAAATCTCAAAGAGAATGAATTACTCGAGAGAGAGAGATAGGAGAGAGCCGCCATATTGTGGATATAGTAGGATGATGAAAGCTCGATTAAGTGCTGGATTTCAAAACATCATATAGTATAATTAGATCGCTTCAGTTGAAGGGAAATTCACCATCAAACCTGTACCTTCATGCTCCGACCTTGTCAGCACTGGATGGTGTAAGAACGTTTAACCTGGCCAGGTAGACAATACACATTTCCGCGGATGACAGCAGGCGTAGCCAGGCACATTTTTATGGCATGATATATACTTTCATAAGCATCTGGATTCCAAGCTGAGAAGAATAAGAGACAGCAGGCGAAATTAAGAAATACATCTGTGTATCGGAGATTCGGCAGGTGTGCAGAACTCAGACAATTAGAATTTATTATAAATGACTCCAAACTCCCAAGAATCCTGCCTGGGGTGTAACGTGCAGATGCTTTGATGTAAAAGACATCAATATCATTTATGTGTCAAGCGCCAGCAGGTTCCATGGCAATGTACAGTAAGAAGCAAAATTCAATTTTGTGCTTTATTATTTATTTTTAGGCTAAAGCCTAAAGCATAGTGTTCTAAGTCAAATACAATGGGGATTATGAATAAATCGGTTGCCCCTGGACCACTTCACTCTCGGAGGGCGCTGCTCATCGATGGGTAGAATGGGGAGATTAAAGATCTTCGTTGAACTCGCCCCAGGTCCAGGCAAACATTCATAGTCGCTCTTTAGCGCCCCCTAATGCAGCGCACTGGGACATGACGTCATCCCATGGAGCTCTGGAGGAGGTGACAAGATGATGGCAGGTTTTCCTAATGTCTCAAACCACAGACAAAACAAGATTCCATTGGAAGCTTGAATTATACTTAAGGATATTATCCCATTAATTCATTATCCCATTAATTAACATGATCATACCTGGGAACTTTCAGGGTTTGACCCGAGTCGCAGGGTTTTTGCCCGAATCTCAGAGTGAAGGGGTAGGGAAGACTCAGGGTCACGCAGTCTGGACCTGACTCCTTCCTATTCTTCTAAGTATATGATGCACTGAGGGGTAGTATGACCTTTGCCATTATACATGAAAAATTATTCCCAGTATACTCTGCCGCTGTCCCGGATTGCATATGTTTGCCCCAATTTGGAAAAAAGACCATCTTTACTGGGATAGAAATAGGTATAGGAGAGGGTTGGCATGAATGTGGTTAGGGAACTTTCCCAAGGACCACCCAACAGGACACCCCACTCTGGCGATCCTAGACGGTTGGAAGTGTGTTCACCTGCGTAGGACATGGTAAGTGTCCAAACATTATTATCTTTAACCTTCATAAATCACTAAATGTTTCCAGCGCGAGCACTACATTCCGTGTCTTAAAACTGATTCAAATTGATTTGTAAAAATAGAAAATTACACCCCTTCTCCTGTCTTTTCTAATTCCTCGGAACACCATTATTGCGGTTAACATGATAAAAATGTCACAAAATGCCAAGTCCTGTGGCCAATTACCCCTCTACCCCGACGTGCTGATGGTTTTCATGCCGGACTTTCAGCACATTATCCATATTACAGCCTGGAATGTTTCAAGAAGGTAAAACAAAAACATTGGAGCCACGGTGATGGAATCCATGAGTTCCACCAAATCGGGTTTCTGGGAGACAGACCTTGTGAGGCTCACCTTGGAGCTTTCCTGGAGCTACAAAGTGGCCTCTTGTTGTAAAGTCATTACAGAGATCATAAAGTTGCACTTGGTGAAACAGCCGGATGAACAAGATCCAGGCTTGGAGCATTAAAGCAAAAAGAGACCAAAAATTCTACTAATTACACCCAAATGTTTCTAGCCTGAACTAGAAGCCAGAGGTTGAGATGGAATTCCCATCTTTATAACGTCACAGCCCTACGTTACTTTCAAGGGATCTAAACTAGAGCTTGGTGGTTCTTTTTCACTTTGCCTTTGTGTTGGTTTACCTTTTTTACATTACTTTGATATAAATTCTTATAAGAACATTTTTTAAAAATAGTGATTTTTTAAAAAAATATGAGTTTTAATAACTGATATTGAATGAATGTCCATTGTAGGTTATTTCTTAGACTGTTTATTGAATAACTAATCCTAATTTTATTTGTCGGGGCTGCGCAAGGGAAGGGGGAGTGGCTTTTTGATAGCTCTGTTATGTATCATTCTGTCCAATCATTTTCTTTCTTTTTTGGGGCGTCCATGTAGCTCTATTGCCAGTAACTTCTCATTGAGTTCATCATGCAGAAGAAACGTTGGACATCCTTTAAACACCAAATACATATGGGCAGCCATGGTCATTGAGATATACCATAATTGAGTGCTATAATGGATTTGTTTTCCAAATTACATCTGAATTCCAGCTTTTAACCCTTTGCTTTACAGGGATTGCCGTGCTATTTTTGTGATTGGCATACAGAGGCCCCCCTTCTTCAAGGAGATTAGCCTGTTTCTTGCTAGGTTGTTTGACACACCTGGGGTTAGCATGTCCGCGTAATCTCTACAAGGGGTCTTCGCAAGCCTCTCCTTCTGAGACCTGTCATCACTCCCAGAAAGATACCCTGCTCCCCTTCAAAGTCACCTCTCGTGTCAGCAGTCACCGCCACCCGGTATGCACCCTCTCTCTCTTAGCTTGATAGTCATACTCGTGTTTATCACTCACAGATAATGTCTTTAATCGTGTTAGTTTAGGAGAACATGTGTCCATCCATGGGAAGAAACGGCCGACGCGTTGGTCCTTCTATCCTCTGATGGCTCTGATTGTCATCATATTTAGAGCTTCAGGGGGTCTTGGGTGAGCTGGGGAGCTGGGGAGATCTTCAGTAAGGTGGGAATCTGAGGTGTAGGGTTCGACATATTTGGGGTGCAGTCCATCGGGGGTCAAGGTCCCTGGACGCTGGTAGATGAGTACAGTGCATTTGGTGGGCTGCATGCTGTGTTTTAAGTGAGTGGGGTACAGTACACTAACAGAGTTGGGTGCAATAGACCAGGTGGGTAAGGTTTTGTACATAAGTATCTTATTTCATAGCCATGATTAATAGGCTAGGAGGCTTTATGATTTCCAAGCCCACAATACAGATGGACAGAAGACCCAAAGAGAATTAAGGTCCTTCTATTCTTCTGAGTCTTGTGTCTAATCTTACACAACAGCACACACATCAGGCTCTCGCTTCCAGCTCGTTGTGCCAGTCAATGTGTCAGCTGCTGTTGTGCCACTGGCTTGGAAAAAAGCAACGTGTTCAGGTCAGTCGAACAAAAGAATATATTTTCTGGGTCTGGAAAACGCAACAAAAGCCTGGATTTTCCAAGACACTCTATGAAATATGTTCGAGAACAGCCAGTAGCGGAGTCTAAAGGAGCACAAGTACAAAAGAACAAATGGCTGCGTATTAAAGAACACACTTTTAGCGGAAAGTCCAGATACTTTATTTTTTTTTATTTCTTCTTTATTCCAGATTATTTGTTCTGGTCTTCAGCTGTCTTGTGTAGTCTTTTATTCTGTCATCTGGGCAATCTTAGGGTTTACCCTAACCCATTCTGCCCCATATGTCAGTTACCGGTGCAACGAAACTGAAGGGCTAATCTACCGGGGTAAAACCAGGGCTTTCATAAAGCAAGTTATTTGTCCCGCGCATATCAGAGAACAGTTCCAAATTATATCAGTGGAAAGTTTTGAGATGCCCTATCTGTATAAGTAATAGCCCAATCGTTACTTAAAAACGACCCGATGGGGCAATTGGAACCGTTTTAATTGTACTTTTGATCCATAGATTTAGATCTATTGCCCAAACATGTCAAAGAAATTGTATAGATGAGTAAAGAGAAAGGTAACTGAGGTTAATCTCCCGCAAAACTATACATATCTATATTTTATTCAGTTAAATATTGGTAAATTGTGTGATTTTGGCACATTTAACCTTTATAATGACTGCTTTGATTATACTTGAAAAGGTCGCAACTGCAAACGGATTTATCTGCGAATTACCGTCTTTATTATTAAAAAATATAAACTTTGTATTAAATGCAGATCTGCACCTTTATAAAAGCTGAGTACGGTCAACTCATTAAAAAATAATTGCACTTTATAAAAAAATAAAATAGTCTAGACTTGGCTTTGCCTACAGGAGAACATTTTCCCATATTACCGCCTACCATGCTTCTTTATTTCATTTATTTTATTTATTGGGTTGTTTGGGGGTTTAGGGGGCACCATAAGCCATTGCACGTTATTGCCCTGCTGGTGCACATGAGTGTGGTAGTTGCATTGCAGGCCTATTTCCCTTGGGCAATGTCCTCTCTGTCATCACTGCGGATAATTGGGATATGATGTCATAGCTGCGTGTCTTAAAGGCACATACCGTCCTTTAAATCGCTCTGCGGAGGCCGTGCCGACCTGTGACAGCCTCCATAGTGAAAAATGGGTCAGTTGGGGAGGTCAGAGATCTCCTTTGTACCCGGCCCATGGGCCAGCGGCACATCGGAGGAGCAGTCCTTCCAAGATCCGATCCGAGGGACTGCTGCCCCCTGGACCAGCCACCCTGGGCAGTCACTGGTCATATTGGTGGAGTCATTTGTACAGACAGAGCTGGTGATCTTCCCTACTTCGTCTCTCTTGGAAATGCACCTACGGAATAAGGGAATCGGCCCCTGGCAGCGTCCAAAATAAATCCTGACTGTTTTAGCGTTACCCACGGCTTGATTGATAGCCTCCAATAAACTACTTGCTACAAGTGTGGTCTTTAATAGTAGCCTGCCTTTAAAGAAAGTGGTCTTTTATAGAGAAAAAATACAGCATGAAAAATAACCAGTTCTTCATTTCTTTTTTTTTTAAAAATAGAGTATTTTCCCAATCCTGTTTTTTTTATGTACTCAATGGAGTCCTTCAATGTATCAAATGTACTAAAGCAGGGATATTATTTGATATTCATCTGGCTTTACTCGCAGGTCTATTCTCTTTTATCAAACTTTAAAGAAATTTAATCAAAAAAAATTATAATTTAAATTATCATAAATTGAAGGCAATTTAAAGAGTGAAATATGAAGGTATTTTCCATGAAAATAAAATAAAATACAAATAAAATAATAATAATAATAATAATAATAATAATATAAAAAAATTGTCTTTTATGTAAAAACAAATGGTTTTGATGCAACGGCCAATTTATAAACCAATTGGAATTATTTTACTCCAACAGCACCCCCCCCTCTCCGTCATACAGGGTCTGGTAGGAGAATTTCCTGGCCGGTGACTTATCTGTCATTAAAATAAATAATCAGAAGCATGGCAGGCATAGAACTTAAGAGACCTTACACGCTGAGGCTTTTGTGAAGATATTGGACATGAAAGGGAGGTCACCAAAGGGGACGAGGTGGGTCTAGATAAACTCCAACGCTCCATTGACAATGTCTTCCAGAAGTGAGAAGATGTTTGTGAATGCTGGCCCGTGGGCCGCCGCCGGTGGAGGTGGTTGGCCAGAGTTGATTCCAATGTCAACGGTGGTGGCTTATGTTTTTCTTTGGTTTCTCTGCCTTTCATCCTGCTAATGTCATGGTCCATTATGGGCTGGATGAGCTGCTTCATTTTCAACATAAACACCGGCCTCTTTCACCCCGGGATCCTGGCAGCTGTTTTCTAAACCAGCAGAAACATTGTTTCGAAACGGTGACGCCTCGTCGTTAACCGGCAGACGGCTCTCCGTCCCGTCCATTGGATTGTGACGCTGTTGTTGTTAAGACTATGAATTATTATTACTATGACTATACAACGTAGTCCTGGGTGCAATGTAAGCAAAGGAACTTTACTGAGATTGCGGTAGATAAGTGGAACTGACCTCCAGCAGAAGTGATAAGGGTTAACACATAGAGGGGATTTAAGCCTGCCTTGGGGTAGACATATGGCTTTCCTAAATCTAAGATGAGACCAACGACCAAGTAAAGATTGAGGTTTATAGAGCAGGACAAATAAGCAGATTGAATGTCTGAATTTAGACGTGACTGGATCCGTTCTATGCTCCATCTGTTTAGGGATTAATTTTTTTTCTTTTTCTTCTTGTCTAGTCCAGTTTCAAGACTGGTCCTCTCTATTGATATGAAACGCTGCCATGGCTGGTCCTTCATAATGCAAAGTTAAATTAGGGAGTTGAAAAGCTCACCCACCAGCTTAGTGAATAAACTCCCGCAGGGTGGGCCGGCTTCTGCCAGCGGTGGGAAAAAAAACTATTTATTAATAAAAATGAAAGATTTCAAAAAGATTGTTTTAACAGTTATTATTATTATCTTTTATTTACATGGCGCCAACAATTCCCGCAGAGCTTCTTCCAGCCCCTCCATCCAAAAGGGTCTCACGAAACTAGAACCGACAGACTGGGAGGCACCGACGCGCTAGGTAAAGGGGACCCGGCTTGCAAAGCTTACAATCTAATATTAATACGCTTATTAAAGTTAGAGGTAAGTATTTAAAGTAGTGGAAGAACCAAAACAGTTTCTAGATGATGGATCGTTAGAACATAACCCTCCAGCTGTTCTGGAACTACAACTCCCACCATGCTCAGAAACGATCCTTACAGCCTTAAAACCTAGAGTTTTATTATCGGATTAAAAGCGGCGTATTCCGACTTAGAATTCTTAGACTCCTATATCTTAAAGCGACAAGCTACCCCCCGTTTTTTGGGGGGGGAAACGGCGGCCCCCTCGGCTGTTTTAACCTCCTGCAGGAGCGCCTGAGTCCAGCCGCAATGTCATAAAGCTTATTGGTGTGAAATATCTCCAGCCGGTGATTTATAGGATCCTATGGTTTGGAACGGCTAATGATTCATGAAGGTTTATTCGGCTGGGAGTCTGGGTCTGCTGGCTGTCTGTGCAAACCGCTCGGAGTAACCCCGCTCTCCCCGTCGCAAATGACTCCCATTAACGGGCAAAACAAAAGCCCTCTCAGTAGCGTACATATTTTTCCCACACGTGAGAGAGCAATTGGAAACTTCCTTCTGATAAACTCAAATCTTTTGAATTAGAATTATGAGAAGGTTCTCTTTTTTTGGGGGGGGGGGCCTGGCTGTAACAGATACGGGAGGGCAAGGGGGATTTTTTCTTTGAAGCCAGGGGGGGCTTAACGTTCTAGCAGGGAATATAACAAGGTAAAGCTAAGTGTGGAGGGACGCATCGGAATGCACAGCGCTACACGCTAACACTGATATTTTCCAGGTGCGCTCACTTTACGTTTATTAGGTTAAGACTTAAAAGTAACTTAAATACAACACAGCTATAGAACGCCAGGCGGAAGGTTAAAGAAATGCCAGAAAACCTTAGGGTCCTGAAGCAAAAAAAAAATGTATAGGGGGCCCAACCACGCAAGCGATAAGAAGAACGAGGTTTTAAATAACCCCCTTCCGCATTCTCTTAGGGACCCTTTAGACCAACGGGGGTCCAAAGTGGCAGCTCAATTGGCATATAGGGTATGGCCACCTTTGTTGACCATTCAGAGATCCAATTCCCATGAGCCTCAGCTATCCAATCTAAACATTTCCGAGCCATTTAAATGAGGCAAAATTGAAGCCGGACAGAAACAGTCTACCAAGTCATAAATATATCATTTAGATTTCTATCCATAGATGTATGCGTTGTAGTAGCATTGTTAGAATAATAATAATAAAATATTATAAAATAAAATATAATGAAATATATAATACATAATAAACACTAAAATAATAAATATATAAAATAATAATATAATGAAAAATATAATAATAGATAATAAATTATATATATAAATAATAATAATAAAGTAATAATAATAATATATAGAAATAAATAATAAATAAAAATAATAAAAATAAGAATAATAATAATAAACAACAATAAGGTGCAGTACTTTTTTTTGTAATATATCAAGTAATTCTATGACAGTGAAAAGGAGTAGTAAATATATTGATAATTCAACGAAAATAGAAAAAAATTGCCCTCCTGTGTGTCCTGTGCTCTTTGGCCTTTTTTGCCCCTGGGCAGCACTAATTGTTACCCCCTTCAGATGCTGTGAGATAGTTAGAGGAAGCAATTAGCTGGAAGGGTCAGTCCTGGAGCCAATGTGTAAATATAGAAGCAGGGTGTGTAATGATGACCCCCGCAGATTTCTATCAAAGTATTCTTGTTGTTATTGTTGTTGTTATTTTGGGCCGGTTTATAAACAATTGGAATGTTTTATTTATACCAGAAATGGCTTTGATGTGAGATCAATTGAGATAAACTGACCTGGGAAAACGGTTACCTCTGTGATGGAGATGCTAGTGTGTGACTTATTCATTGCATAGTATTTAAGAGCGACTAATGGTTGTGTCATGTGTAATGCCAACAGACCCAAATCCGCAGGGATAGTCCTGACAACCTGAGCCGTGTCTCAATTGTAGTCTTTCTTGGAAACTGTCCCATTTATTGGAACCGTCGGCAGATTTGCATGTGATGCGTAGGCACAAAACAAAAAGACGGGAGAAGATGCGGCATAGTATGGGTGGAATATTTTGAGATGTCATGATTGGGTCCACCCAACATAGACAGAGAAGCGCATGACCCCATGATGCCTACCAGATAACGTTGGCTGGTGTCCTGGTGTGGGACAGTTGGTAAGGATGGTTATATTGTGTGTTCTTATCATTTATTTTTGCTGCAATCAAACCTTTTCATTGGATCTACTTCCTACAACATGAACAATACCTATTATATAATATCTATAATATAATGCATATAATACCTATAATATAATAGTCCTATAATATAATACCTATATACTATACCATATAATATACATACCTATATTAATACCTATACTATACTAAAATATAATGAATATAAATAATACCTATAATATAATACCTATAATATAATACATATAATATAATATCTATAATATAATACCTATAATATAATACCTATAAAATAATACATATAATATTATACATATAATACCTATAATATAATACCTATTATATAATACCTATAATATAATACCTATAATATAGTACATATTATATAATACCTATAATATAATACATATAATA